>NIPM01001519.1:0-18179 GCA_002738285.1 Holacanthella duospinosa
CATAAATTAGAGTATCCTGTCCCTGATTGGTTAACTATTTTTTTTCCACAACTATTGCATTGATATTTGTTTTCCCCCCCTTCAGCATCCTTTTCCACTATAGTGTAATTTTCTAGGCATACATCTTTGTACTTGATAGTCATATGTGACAAAATTTTTGAAACATAATTCTATTCTAATTGGTCGAGGAATTTTAGTTTCTTGAATGAATAAAATAGTAAGAATGAAAATAAATTCAAGTATTTACTATCCATAAAATAACTCTTAGCTATATTTCTTGCCATTTTAGATGCTTCCTCAACCTATTTTCACTATGATCACTAATATGAAAGAATTATAACCGAGGCTTCAAAAATTTTGTCCCATATTAGGATTTTTAAAATTAAGCTATAAAAGTGGTTGAAATTTTTGATCAATGAAAATTTGCAATTAAATTGGAAATTGCAATTCCAAAAACTCCTTGCAATTCAATCCAATTCTAGAAATGGCAATTAATTACTAGCAACAATCAATTAATTGGAATTGCAATTAATTGTTTTACATCTCTGTTTATAATCAACAAAATTAAGCAAGAATGGAAAAGTGGAACCGATTTATTAAAAGTCCTCTGCCCATTGATTCTCTTCTTGGATTTCCTTGATTTCCTCGTCAGTTAAATCACACTTGACCTCAAGAATAGTTCTCATTTCATCAGCAGTTTTACCTAAATTATTAATACAAAATTATAAAACCTCTAATAAGATTAGCGATATACTTAGCACAAAGAACAACCAATCCTCTGATATCCATGTAATTAGCTGCTGTCATTATTTTATATACCTTTTTAATCGCCAAGACAGACAATAGTTTCTCTTCTTCAGGCTCAAGATAATCTGGGATAGCAGTTCTTTTAGAATCTTCGTCATCAGTTTCAGACTCTTCCTCATAAGGACCATCATCCTTGTGTAATTCACAGTACTCAATAAGAGTCTTCAAAGTCTCACTTTCAACATTTGGCAAAGGAATAGCTAAAAATATGAATTAAAGTAAATTACTGTTCTCATTTTCAGGTAAATCATTCAAGAAGTTTTTTATCAAAACACTTCTCTCCATGGTCACTCTTTCTACTTCAAATTCTTCTTTGTCACTGGTTACTAACTTTATCATCGCAGACATTTTGTAAAAATTTGGTATTGAAAACTGCACTTTGTTTGAGTTTATATCAATTTCCCAAGCTTCAATATCGAGTAATTCTTATAAAATGATAAAAATAAAACCCCATACATATTTATTGATATAGCTAATTTTATGTGTATAAAAATATACCACCTTTGCATTTATAAGGTGCAGTTAAAGACGCTATATCATGTAAATGCGATTTTTTTTACAAAATGACAATGAACAATACAAAAATTCGATTTTTACGTAGATAAAGAATTACTAGGCAAACTTATTATATGTTATTTGTTTGCAATTATTGATATAAAGATAAATGTCAAGGTGTTCATTTTTCTACAATCGGAATCTAAGAAGTACTTTATAGGTCTCAAATATTACATAAAGAGTATAATTAATAGATTTATATGAGTTTTTTGGGTACTGTGACTTAGACGATGGAAATACAGGGAATATAAGTGAAATTTTTTTATTAAAAGTCTTCAGCCCAAGCATTCTCTTCTTGGATCTCTTTAATTTCTTCAGGAGTAAGATCACATTCCACATCAAGAGCTACTCTTAATTCCTCAGCAGTCTTACCTACAAAAATTTAAAAGAAGTAATTTTACCTCTAATAATATTGGCAACAAATTTTGCACAAACATCAACCAATCCTTTAATATCCATATAGTTAGCTGCTGTCATTACTTTGTATACTTTTCTTATATGGATATCAGTTAATAATTTCTCGTCTTCTGGTTCAATATAATCAGGAATGGCCGACCTTTTGCTATCTTCATCATCGGTTTCAGACTCATCCTCATAAGGCTCATCATTCTTATGAAACTCGCAATATTTGATAAGGATTTCCAATATGTCCCCTTCTACATTAGGCAAAGGTATATCTAAAAACCACAATTAGGGAAACAGAGGGTATACTATTTTCATTTTCAGGTAAATCATTTAAAAAATTTTTAATCAATATACTACGTTCCATCACACCTCTTTCCACTTCATATTCTTTGTTATCGCTGGACATCAATCTCACTTTGTTCATTTGGAAAAAAAATTTTGAAGGAATTATAATGTATTTGATTGATAAAATGAGTAAATTCTTGAAGAATTATGGTTGAAAAGTTTTAATAATTATATAAAAAGCTATTTTGGTTGATAAAAATGAAAATTTTCTACTTATATTTCAACCAAATGATATTTATATATTTTATTTCCAACTATTTCAACCAAAAAACTATGTTTTTTTCAAAAATTTCCTTCCATTTGGTACAATATTTTTGAAGCATAATTCTTTCATATGGGACAATATTTTTGAAGCCTCAGTTATAATATTAGTGATCATAGTGAAAATAGGTTGAGGAAGCAACTAAAATGGCAAGAAATATAGCTAAGAGTTATTTTATGGATAGTAAATTTATTTACTATTTTATGCATTCAAGAAACTAAAATTTCTCGACCAATTATAATAATGTTTCAAAAATATTGTGCCATTTGATCTGAAATCAATTCATTTCCCATTTTATAACTTCTGAAACTCGCATTTATTCAGCTAAATAAAGCTACACATAACTAAGCCTCAAAAATGTAAAGTCGATTGTTGTCACAAATCTATATACTTCAATTTCATAATTAAAATGGGTATTTTTTGATTTGTATTTATTTGAAAAGATCAAAGTCTTCATCCAAATTTCAGGAATTATCCAAAATAATGTATAATCTTGACATTACTGGAATTTCAAAGAAATTATCATTTTGATGCTTTAGATGTGTAATTATAATGTACTAAAGATTGATTAATAACTGACAGTCAATTGGACTATTACTTTGTAAAGTAAAATTATTAAAAAATTCAAAGACTGGCTTCTGACTTTTTCAAATATCACCTATCGACAAGTCCACCACTGTCTCTGCCTGAGGTAGTTTATAACTAAGATTCATGTCATCTTCAAGATCCAAAACTTTCGATTCCCCAGAAGCGACTCGAACAATAAACATAAACTCAGATACTACTTTCTACATCCAAAGGATGTACAATATCAGTAATATATTGTTTGACTTTCTTATTGGGAGTAATAAGTGTATTTTCTAAAAAAATGAAAGATGTAAATATACCAATACAGCTTGATCCCGAATCAATAGAATCTTTTCTTATGACTTCTGAGAATTATTTAAATTTGGATATATTACTTTTGTTTGAATTCTTCCTTCTCGTATTTTTAGAAACGCCTTTATCTTTATTATACGACTTTAAGTCATCCTAAAAACATATTATTGGGTTAATAAAATGCCTCCCATGTTTGTTCAAATTCTTCAATATCTTCAAGCCAAAAATCTTTACTTGGTTTGGACTCGATTTCATTGAAATTTTGTTTAACTTTATTGATCTCATCCTTGATTTGCTTTACCTAAGAAATCAAAATAATACATGATTAACTTTTTCTTGTGTTAAAGATAATATGGGGATAGATAATAAATAATTGTATTTCTCTTCATTTTGTACTAAATAAAACCCTAATTTGTCTAATTCTTTAACTATATCTGTTCGTTTCTTGTTGAAAATGTTCAAGGTTTTTTGCATCGTGATAAAACGGAGCTTATTTTCCAATATGATTAATTCACAACTTAATTTCTCAATTAAATATATCTAAAGAATACAAATAGGTTCGAGAGATACCTTTCTTTTATCGTAGTAGTTCATTCTAATATCATAAAATTCGTCCAAAATATCAAAAGTATTTATATATTTCTTGATCTTACCATTTGAGTCAAACAAGACCATATTATTGCAACTTATAGTTGAACACAACTTAAAACATTTTAATAAACCTTCTTGATTGGCTTTAATAAGCTTTTCAACAGTTAATTGAACGACAAATCTGATATTAATATCAGAATGATATTTTTTATATCCCTACAAAAATGAACTCATAGTGAGAGAACTTTAATATATGGTATCCCATTGCCATTTATAAGTGTTTCTAAAAATTCTTTATAATTCTGTGTCCAACTTCTAATAGGAAGTTCCAAGATTTCAACACTGGTATCATTGATCTGATTAATTGTACCAAAAACCTCATATCTATTATTATCGATTTTATTAATTTGACCCTAACAAACATATATAATTTTTATTATGTGTTACGTTGAACCCTTTGTACCAAGGTGTCATTTCAAAATATTCTCCATATTCTAATTTATTTTTCAAATTTTTGGTAATGTCAAGAGGATTATAATTGGGGATAAATGTAGACCAGCCAGTACCAATACCTTCAGATCCATTAACTAATATAATAGATAAGATTGGTATATAACTTTAATATCATTAATATCATTTAAAGGGACGAGAGTACAATTTTGGTTCTATCTTTTGTCCTTCTTCAAATTGATTTTCCAAAATCATTTCGTCTTCGATATGAAACACTTTTCTGATAATAGATGACAAGGAAGTAAAAATATATCTTGCACTAGCTGCATCTTTACCTCCCTGCATAACACCGAAAATTGATTTGGGGGTGTTTACTTGTAATCTAGTGCCAAATTGCCCATTTGGTGCCAGAAAATTGATATTGTTAGAACCAACAAAGTCTTGAGCTAAACCTACTATAGTCATATACAAGCTCTGTTCTCCATGATGATAAGCTGTATGCTCACTTATATATCCTATCAATTGTTGGACCTATGAAATTTAGGTAAAATTCAGTACTTTTATTTCATACTTTAGCTTTCTCTTGAAGCAACTATAGATGATTTTTCTTTGTCCAGGCTTCAATCCATCGATCATCGATGGAATAGATCGGATATTGTCTGCCAAGGCTATAGATATGTTAAAAATATAGTATTACAAAATAAAATCAGTTCCTTATTAACAAAATCTTTAATACTTACCTCGGATTCATTTTGAAATGTCTCCCTAGTCTTTAAAAAATCCAAGTTAACTAAATATTACTTGATAACTATTAATCCAATCTTTCCTTTCATCCGATTTCTTTTTATTGAAAGCCAAATCCAAAGCTTGATGATCTTCTAAATTTAATGTGGAAAAAAAATCTTATGCTTATCGAGATTAGAGAAATATTCTTTTGCTTCTTTAGACGTAATAGTACCTAACCCCTAAAAACAATTAATAATGAATATCTAACTTTGTAATATTTGATTTTTGCACCTCTAATATCGTTATTAATTTTCATATTGTTGGATTATAAAGAAACTATGTTGCTCTTTTCCTTTAAACACCTAAAAAATAAATACAAATAATAAACACCTTGATTATTGGAGTAATGAATTGTGTAATAAAGTTTGATTGCTTTAATAAAGAAGGCCAAAAGTGATCAAACAAATTAAGCAACAGGCCTTTAATATGCGAACCATCGTAATCCTACAAAACAATAAATAACATTTAAAAGACTTGATCTGTCATGATCATTATATGGCCATATCTCAGGTTATTAATCTCATTATATTCTACGTTTTGCTTCAGTCCTAATATTTGTTTAATATGAGTAAATTCCTGATTATTTTGAAGTTGATTTGAAGAAGCATCTCTAACATTTAAAAACTTGCCTCTTAAGGCGAACACGCCATACTTATCTCTACCAATAATAGATAAGCCTAAGATGGTCAAACTTTTAGCTGAATCTCCTTCCGTTAAAATTAAAGTGCATTTATGACTGCTTTTAGTTCTTGCTAAATTAGCATCGCTTAATTTCGTTATGTTTTTTACCAAATTTCGTCGTTTAATACCATCGCCTTTGCTTAATTTCGCAATCTGTTTGAGCTTGATTGTATTAACAATATTTTCTTGCAATCCAGACTTGATAACTAATAACAAAAATAAACTATAGATTATATACCTTTATCAATGAATTTACTTGTGATATCGAAATGGATATTTAGTTTACTCTTTTGTAATGTAAGATAATCTTTAGTTTGAGAATTAAAGGCTGCATTCACTATTTTGCAATTTACAAACAGGAAAATATTATTTTTGACTTGATTCGGCTTGACTAGAGCAAACTGCTTCTTTGATTTGAATACAGACATAATTTTCTCAACAATAATGTCTGTAATAACCTGAACATGGGTTCCACCTTTTTCTGTGTTTATGGTATTAACAAAACTCACCTAAAAACATTAATACTAGGGAAACTTGTAAAAATTCATTTGATGGAAGGAGGAAGGACGCCAATTTCCCATTGGTCATTGATGCATTCATATGCAATTTTGGCCTTATCTTGCTCGTTTGAGTTATATAAATCCAAGTATCCTTTAAAATCATTATATTTCAATTTTGTTCCATTTAAATGGATGGTCACTCCCTTGATGCATGCTGCTAAATCATAAACTCTTTTGTAAAATAAATTCACAATTGCATCGGTTAAAGCAGTCAGACCAAACAAGGAAAGATCAGGGATGAATTCAATTTTGGTGTACTCTTTTTGCGAACATTTACTAATTTTCGGTTTACCAATTATTTTCATGTTACTTTCAAATTTCTATTAATAATGGTAACTGAAGATTTTATACTTGGTGATATTTCTGTCCTCCATGTATCGTTTCTATAGCAAATTCTTTGCTAAATATATTACACAATTTCGCACTATAACCATTCCTTCCAGCTGTTATTTTGGATTCCATATCGTCGTAATTGCTAGATGTCAACAGATGGCCAAAAATAAGTTCTGGTAAATAAACCTTCTCTTTTTCATGGATATGGACTGGGATTCCCAGTCCGTTATTATAAACAGAGATCTTGTTGTTTTCTTTGTCTATGTTTATCTTTATAACAGTCATCTCTTGTCTATAAAGAGTTATTTTTTATATTATTGGGATAAAAACTTTGTTATCACTTGCGTTCACTAATATCTCGTCGAATATTTTCAATAACCCAGGTATATATTCCAACTTTTCGAATACAATCTTTCCTTTATCAGGATTCCAAGTCCATAACTCTTCTTGAATTAACTCTAAGGAACCAACATAAGTATCTGGTCTCAGTAGAATATGCTCGATAGCAGTCTTCTTTTGATATATTTCTAATCACATTTATATGATCTGAGGGATACGTTCGATGGTTTTGGTTTTTTGCATTTTTGAAATGTTATAAGGTGAATCATTAAATACTCCTTAGTTTTCATTTTACGTAATCTTCTATGGTTACATAAATAATTGATCGGATGAAATTTTGCGTGTGATTCAAAGCAAAACATAGATTTTTATTAAAATTTAATATAAACAAGTGAGTCTCATTTGATAGTAAGGTTGGAGTGCATTTACGATAGTTCGACTAAAAATTCTCTCCATTCTGAAAAATTCAACTTGTGATTTTTTTCAAGAAATGCAAGAGGAAGTAAATTGGACAAAAATATATGGCTATATAATATTAATCAGCACCTATATTTTTTTCTTAATCTCAATGTACGGATTAATATTTAGCAAGATAATGATGAAAGAAACAAAGATCAAAGTAAAATCCTCTTCCTCAAAATTGATTTTTAGTGGTTAGATAGCGTGAAACAAGACTATTATTATATTTTATTGATACCATTAACCTTACCGGTTACATTCATATTCATCCTTTGTAATTGGTTAGGTATGAAATATTTCCGTCATAATTGAATAAAGGGTAAATTACAATTTACAACTATTGGAACGCTAAAAATTACAAATTACAACTTTAGAATATTAAGCTCTAAATAAATATACTGAGCTATAAAAGCTTTAAAGGGTTGTAAGAAGAGTATTATAAAATCCTTACATATAAAACTTATTATATATAATAGTGATGTTTTCATAATCCGAATACAATAGGCACAAGTTTTTTAAGAATAGATCGATTAGAGATATTATAAAGAATGCCATTATATTTAGAATGATCTAAAAAAATTAACACAACATATTAAAACTAATGAATAACATCATCCGTATTCAATTCTTTAGGTTTTATCGACTTTACAGCTCATTATTCTATTTAAAAATTATCTGAATAAATTTTTTTAGAGAATCATATAAATATTTTATTTCAATACACTATTGATTAGTATATAACAATACTTCTATGTGATTTTTAATACTGTATTTGGTTATATCAAAGCATAGAGTTCTTAAAATACATTTGTTGGCAGGTTATATGGAATTATACTCTTATAAGTGAGGTTTTTAGACAAATATAATGCTGTAAATACATTAATAATATCATATTTATATAGTTACATCGCTATTTAGAATTATTTATCATGGTTATTTAAAAAGTTGTAATTTGCAACTTTTAGTGTTCCAATACTTGTATGTAAAAGTTGTAAATTGTAATTTACTCTTGAATAAATCCCATGATATATAGTACGGCAATTAATAAGACCAATATTGTTATCAGAGTTGTTATATTTTCCTTGTTAAATTTTGATGGTAACATTTTTTGTGCTTGTCCAATCTTGTTAAGATCTTCTGAATCTAATTCTTGTGCACTTCGAAAGCTTTCTAATGCTTTTTGATATTCATTCAAAAGCTGAAATACACAACCTAAAAAAATCAATAAACCCGAGGGAGATGGATACCTTGTCTATAATATCCCTTTGACCATTTCGGATTAATTCGTATACATTCTTGTGCATAGAATAAAGCTTCATCCAATTTATTAAGGTTCTTATAAGCTAAACTAACATTGGAATGGATTTGATAATAATTTTCATCAATCTCTAAAGCCAGTTTATATAATCCAATAGCTTTCTCGAAATTATTGTGCTTAAACAGCTCGTTAGCTTTAGATTTCAGGGTCTCGACTTTCTTCTTATCTATATTAGATAAAGATTCAGTAGAGGTTTCCAGTTTATTCATTAAAGAATACATTTCCAGTGACTTCTCCCTCTGATCTAATTCTTTATACGCATTAGACATTCTTGAATAAGCTGCCGAATGAGTATTGGTACAACCCTTAACAATTTCATTAGATAATTTCTCTATTGGTAAGACTAAAATTTGCTGACAATCTTTAATGGACTCCTTATACTTACCAAGTTGATTATTGCATGTCGCGCGACTAAGAAGGGGTAGACTGGATTCATTGTTCGTGCGTAATTGTATTTCGTCAAATAATTCAATGGCCTTTTCTAACTCATTACTTCGGATTTTCTCTTCTGCTAGTTTGACGAGTTCTGCCCCTGATAGATTTTTCAACATTGGTAAAATGATGAAAACGCCCTCAATAATGAATATGGCACTTTATTCATAGTCCCTTTTTGATTTTAATTTAACCAAATTTTGAATGAATCTAGATTATTCTCACTCTTGTTCAACCAATTATTTAATAAAAGGACTACTCTGAATGAAAATAAAGTGCCATATACAAAACACGGATTAATATTGATGGATATAGAAACAAACATATTTTATATAAAAATCGGAAGCATCAATGTTAGCCTTCTATTGATGTGCTTTTTCCAGTGTCAAAAGATCGGATTATAAACTTCAATTAATGATCGAATATTTTCGATTATTCATTGAATGTGGTTTATCCGCTCAGAATGACGCCACTTTTCGATAAGTTGAAATGATCCGAAACTGAAACCAGTATAAAAATTGAACCATCAAAAGCTTTAGAAAACTTTTGTTCGATAGATGTCAGCTAAAGCGATACGAGAACACGACGGAAAGAAGATTTTGAGCTATTGGATCAACCAGAACTCTAATAACCAACAGGAGGAAGAATATTTATTCGATGCTAATCGAGTTGCACAATTCCTAATTACTACCAACGAACTTAGAGAAGGTGAAATAAGAGATACTCTATTTCAAATTGAGAATTCTAATAGTTGGATTAAAGATATTAAATTGGTGGTTAAGCCGGATATGTTGCTGAAGAGAAGAGGTAAAAGTGGTTTATTGTTATTGAATAAAACTTGGGATGAAGTTCAACAGTGGTTAACTGATAAAGCAAATAAGGAAATAACCGTATAGCCCGCGCCCTCACTCACCTAAACAATATGTGATTTGTTTTTATAGGTTGATGGAGTGAGTGGTACGTTGAATTCCTTCATTATAGAACCGTTTGTTGAACATAAACAGGATGAAGAACACTACATTTGTATACTTTCGCATAGAAATGGAGATGAAATCTTATTCACTACGGATGGTGGTATTGAAGTCGGTGATGTAGATTCGAAAGCTCAAAGATATCAAATCCCCATAGATGCGGAGTTCAATCCTGATGAATTAGAATCCCAATTGCTCAACCAGATTAAGGATCTTAATAAGAAAAAAGCTATGAAAGGATTTGTTCAAAATTTATTCAGGATTTATAAGGAATTACATTTCACTTATTTAGAGATTAATCCTATAGTATTGATTGATCATAGGCCATTCCCGAAAGTTTATTGTCTAGATTTAGCCGCTAAGATTGATCAAACTGCATCCTTTGAGGCAGGACCTAAATGGTCGAAAGGATTGATTAATAATGGACCACAATTGACCAACATGTCTTTGGAATTAGAATTCCCTGCTCCTTTTGGTAGAAACTTAAGTGCCGAAGAAAAATATATTTCTGATTTAGACGCCAAAACAGGTGCTAGTTTGAAATTAACCATCTTGAACCGAAATGGCAGGATTTGGACGATGGTCGCTGGTGGCGGCGCTTCAGTCGTTTATTCGGATGCTATTGCGGCTCTTGGGTTTGCCTCAGAGTTAGCAAACTATGGTGAGTATTCGGGTGCTCCATCGGAATCGCAAACTTATGAATACGCAAAGACGATTTTGAAGCTCATGACGTCGACTTCTCCCCCTACAACGTCGACGACAAAGCTGGATGATATGGTGCTGTTTATTGGAGGAGGTATTGCGAATTTCACTAATGTCGCCTCTACTTTTAAAGGGATATCAAAAGCTTTACTGGAATTTCAACATGCTCTTATTAGAGATAGAGTGCGAATTTTTGTTAGAAGGGCGGGTCCGAATTACCAAGAAGGATTGAAGGCCATTAGATCACTTGCGAATGAAACTGGGCTGGATATTAAGGTTTTTGGACCGGAAACTCACATCACTGCTATTGTACCTTTAGCTTTGCAAGAAGGTTATCAAATGGATTCTTCGATTAATGCTCCGCCTAAGAAATCTACTTCTTCACCTAGCCAAGCTGGACTTAAGGAGAAAGGAAAGAAAGATACATTGCCATCAATCGATTCTCAAATTACCTCTCAAGCTTCCAATTCGGATAAGCAGAGTTTATTTCATAAAGAAACGCGTTGTATTGTTTATGGGATGCAATTGAAGGCTGTGCAAGGTATGTTGGATTTCGATTTCATTTGTAAACGCTCAACACTTTCTGTAGCTTGTATCATCTATCCATTTGGTGGTCATCATAATCAGAAAATATATTGGGGTCAGAAAGAAACTATCCTGCCTATCTACCCAACTGTTAAAGAGGCGATGATGAAATTCCCAGATGTATGCACGGTTGTTAACTTCGCATCTTCAAGATCGGTTTATCAAACTACTTTGGAGTTGTTGGAATTCAAACAATTAAAGTCGATTTCCATTATTGCAGAAGGAGTACCAGAACGACATTCACGTGCGCTAATCAAAAAAGCTCAAAAGAAAGGGATCACGCTGATTGGACCGGCTACGGTCGGTGGTATTAAACCTGGTAGTTTCAAAATTGGTAATACTGGAGGTATGATGGACAACATTGTCGGATCGAAGTTGTATAGACCAGGCTGTGTGGGATATGTTTCTAAATCGGGTGGAATGTCTAATGAACTCAATCATTTGGTTTCATTACATTCAGATGGCGTTTATGAGGGTGTTGCGATTGGTGGTGATCGATATCCTGGCTCGACTTTTATTGACCATTTGATGCGATTCGAGCAAGATCCCAAATGTAAACTGCTCTTATTGTTGGGTGAAGTAGGTGGAGTGGAAGAGTATCAGGTTTGTGATCACTTAAAACAAGGCAAGATTACTAAACCTCTTCTTGCTTGGTGTATTGGCACTTGTGCGTCTATGTTTGGACCGGAAGTTCAGTTTGGTCATGCTGGTTCGATGGCTAATTCTAATTTGGAAACTGCGATTGCTAAAAATCAAGCACTTAGAGATGCTGGTGCGATTGTGCCGGATTCATTTGAATTGTTACCACAAGCTATTGAAAAGATTTTTCAACAGTTGGTATCGAATGGTGTTGTCGTTAGATTTAAAGAACCGGAAGTGCCAAAGATTCCGATTGATTATTCTTGGGCTATGGAATTGGGTATGATAAGAAAACCAGCTTCATTTATTTCCACTATTTCGGATGATAGAGGTCAAGAGTTGACTTATGCAGGAATGCCAATCTCAAATGTCTTTAAAGAAGAACTGGGTGTAGGTGGTGTATTGAGTTTGTTGTGGTTTAAAAGGCGTCTTCCAGATTATGCTACTAAATTTATCGAAATGGTCCTAATGTTAACTGCTGATCATGGGCCTGCTGTTTCGGGTGCTCATAATACAATTGTTACGGCTAGGGCTGGTAAGGATTTAGTCTCTTCTTTGGTCTCCGGTTTATTAACTATAGGTGATCGATTTGGTGGTGCTTTAGATGGTGCCGCTTGGATGTTTTCGGAAGCTCATGATCTGGGCCAATCACCAAGGGAATTCGTTGATTCGATGAGAAGACAGAACAAATTGATAATGGGTATTGGCCACAAAGTGAAGTCGAGGAATAACCCGGATCAAAGAGTGAAGCTTATTATCGAATATGCGAAACAACATTTCCCGCAAACCCCGGTCTTGGATTTCGCAATTAAAGTCGAGGATATCACTACTCAAAAGAAAGATAATTTAATTCTTAATGTTGATGGGGCTACCGGTGTTATTTTTGTTGACCTTCTTCGTCACTCTGGAGCTTTTTCTACATCAGAAGCAGAAGAATATATTAGGATTGGTACTCTGAATGGCTTGTTTGTATTGGGTCGTTCTATTGGCTTTATCGGCCATTATTTGGATCAAGTTAGATTGAAACAGCCTTTGTATCGTCATCCTTGGGATGATATTTCTTATTTTGATCCATCTGCTCATCCAGCTTCCGAAAGAACGTTTGTCGATGCAGATAATGCTAATTTGTGAGCGTTTTATTAAACCTCATTTTCGATTTTATACAAGTTAAAAGAGTCGGATGTTTTTGTTCGGAATTAAAAAGTTTTCTATAGGTCATGCATAAAATTTTCGCAATTTATAGTTTTTAGAATCTAAATTTAATAATAATCACCTTTTTTTAGATAAAAACAACTTGACATCTTTTAATCCCTTCTAAAAAGCACTTCTTAAACTCCTTCATATCCAATAAATCAATGTTTTTCTGAAACTTATCCAAAAGCCCAGAGTCAGATGAATAAACATTGCCTTTCATTTTATTTTTAATAGTCGGAAATACCCAAAAATCGCATGGTAACAAGTCTGGTGAGTATGGAGGATGTTTCAGTCTACTAACTTTTTCTTTTTCATTTATATAAGAAGATACCAAGTCTGATGTATGTGGCCTAGCATTGTCGAAATATATTACTAAATTTGAAACATGGTGTTTCACATCTGATCCCCTCGATCTTTCAATTAAAGGAGTAATACATGATTCTTTAAACCATTTTGTATCAGCTTATTCTTTCCTTTCAAGTTTGGTAACCAGCTCCACGCCTTTTCTAGAAAAAAAAATACACAGGTCATAAGTTTTTTGTCAACCATAGATTTTTTAGTAATTTACTGTGGATCTAAATTCTTTCCAGCCCAGACTTTTGATTGCGTTCCAATACGGGGGTCATAGTATCTTAGCCACGTCTCATCACCAGTAACGAGCTCATAAGTCAACTTTCTGTCAATGTTTCCATACCTTTCTAAGAACTTATTGCAGAAGTCAATCCTATCCTGTTTTTATTGTGAGTTAAGAGAGAATGGTACCCACTTACAAGATAGCTTTTAAGTCCCACTTTAGTATTTATATGAACTCTAGCTATAGACTTTGAAGACTTCATTGTCTTTGCTATTGTTCTATATGATACACTAGGATCTTTATCAATTAGATCTAGGATTTTTTCGTCATATTTTCCTTCTTCTGTATTCCGAGGCCTCCCAGAACGTGGCTCATCTTTAAATGAATTACATCCAAGCCTAAACCTCCTAAGCCAATAAATAATAAGCCAGGATATTCATTGCTATATATCCTTGTAAATTCTTCGTTTATTTCTTTAACCGTTTTGTTATTCTTAAAGTGATTATAAACTAGGGTTCTAAAAAATAATTTGTTTTCTTTTTTCATAAATGAATTTTTTTTAAATGTTAAAAATACTCCACCTTTTTATAGAATAATGACGGTGTAGATCATTCAAACATATACAAGATAAAAAACAAACAAATCTAATATCCTATGTTTATATAAATAAAAACAAACAAATAAAATATAAAAACTATGTTTGATTTCGAAAACTTTTTGCACAGCCTATAGTTTGTTTTGTAAATCCAAAAGCAATTGGTTGTGAATTCAATCGACGACAGTAGAATTTACTAAATTGAACTATATTTTATCAAGAATTTCTATTCATAAAGAGATATTAAAATCAAAATTTTAATTCTAAATTAAAAAACTAACGAAGTCTAATATCCGCTTTCTCGATTTCCTTTTTCCAGTTGGTATTAACGACCACCAAAAGCAAAACTAGAGAAATAAACCCCATAGAAACACAAATGCCGATCCAAATACCTTTTAGCCCCAAGCCAACAACAAAACACAGATAAAACGATAAAGGGAGAGCAAAGACATAATAAGCGACAATATTAATGATAGCGCCCAATTTTTGTTTGCCCATCCCTCTAAGCAATCCTGAACAAGTAGCATTCATACCATCAAACAATTGAAATACGGCAGCTATAGGTAATATCGACGATGCCAAGTTGATTACTTCGGAGTCATCGCTCAACAATGAGGCCCAGAAATCACGAAACGTAAATAAACAAAAACAGTTAAAGAAAGCGAAAACTAAGGCCAATAATAAGCCAGATCTCACGGCTATTTTACATTTATTAGGATTTCTAGTGCCTATTAGATTACCAATTCGATTACTCGAGGCTATACTTATGCCTAATGGAATCATGAAGAACATCCCACACGTGGTGATCACTACACTTTGGGATGCTAGTGGGGTCGTACCAAGAAATGAAGCAGCCAAAGCGATGACTTCAAATGCCCACCATTGAGCGCAAATCATAAATATGCCAGGCACGCCTAATTTAATGTAAGGCATCCATCCTGTTAGGCTTCTTTTATCGAGTCCACACCAACATTCATTGCCCTCGATTAATCGAATATATAAGATTAGGAATAAGAACATCAACCAATATGATAATGATACTACTAATGGAGCACCTTTAAATCCTAATGTTGTGCTAGGATCGATAACAAGTATGTAATTCATCAGGATGTTAAATGGAATTACACAAATTAAAACGCAAGTTGATGCTTTCATTATGCCTACAATAAAAATTAAATACCAAGGTGTGTTTTACCTTGAGATTGTAAATACTTTTTCGTGGTTTCAAACAATATATACGGTGGCATACCGATGAGTAGAAATCTCAAATAAATCGTACAAAATTGAGCAATCTCGATATCAATCTTAATCAACAACAGTAGAGGCTCGATAAACCACCACAATATCGATACAGGCACGAATAACAAAAGTGAAATTAATGATCCACGTTGTAAATGCAAGCCTAAGATTATAATCCCTAATCCTTCTTCTGAATCTAGCTTTGCTGAAGTAAATGATTGACTACAAAGAGTATCCAAACAAGTAGCCATGCCTTGTACTAACGATAACCCTGTCACATTAGCAAACATATTAGATAATGCTGAAGCTGCTAATTGTTTTGGTCCTAAATGACCTAATACGTATACAGAGGCCAGAGTTATTATATTTTGTAGGACGTAGCTTACCAAAATTGGTATCGAATTGCTTATTAATAATTTGAGCTCGTTAATGTAATGGGTTAATGATGATTTCTTGGAATCTTTATAAAGTAGAATGGTATGTTCATCTTGGTTTATTTCAACGTTCATTGTTATCTTCTTTGAGATTCTTTTGTCGTAATTTATATAAAGATTATGACTTCCTTATTTGGATTGTATGCATATTCCTGTTTATGGCTCTTTATTTTCGTTCAGAGTAGTCCCTTTTTGATTCTCTTCTTAATTCAACCAAATTTTTAATGATTATTTATCAACCAATTATTTAATAAGTAAAATGGGGACTACTCTGAACGAAAATAAAGTGCCATATGGGACAAAATTTTTGAAAGAAACCAATCATTTTGGTTGAAGAATTCAGTATAATTCTCGAAAGAACATTATTATTTTGGTTGAAAAATTTCAATAATTACATAAAAACCTGCTTTGGTTGATAAATAAATATAACTTATACTTATTTATCAACCAAATAATACATATATTTTTTATTTCAACCAAAATATTAAGATTTCTTCAAAAATTTTGTGCCATATTATTAATAAGGTACTTTATTTTCGTTCAGAGTAGTCACTTTTTGATTCTCTTAATTCAAATTTTAATTAATTAATCTAGATTATTAATCATCCAATTATTTAATAAGTAAAATAGGGACTACTCTAAACAAAAATAAAGTGCCTTATTAGGCCGTTCCGCGTAGTGATGGGGCATGAATTTTCATGATGAGCTTTCACTGAAATTTCATCAAAAACTTAATAATTTTTTAAAAAGACATTATATCGATTTGGGATCTTTATTTATGATACAAACACACCATCTAAACCTATTTTTGTCAAAAAATATTAATTACAGGGTTTTTCAATTGAATATTCGCATATTTTCAATTGAATTGTCGTGATTTGCAAGTGTAAAATAGATTCCAAATAATGATGATATTTAAAATAAAACACACAAATCAACAAAGTATATAATATTTGCGAATAGATTTTCCTTATTTGGAATCTATCTTACACTTGCAAATCACGACAATTCAATTGAAAATATGCGACTATTCAATTGAAAAACCCTGTATACTATGATGTTTTGTAATTTACTGCAAAAATAGGTTGAGTTTAATTTCAACTCATTGACTAGAAAATTTTCCAAAACAATGGCAGGAGGAAAAAAGTCAATAAGCGTTGAATGGAATCACTTTAATAAAGTCATAGATAATAGTAAGGTAAGACCCAAATGTAAGCACTGTAGCCACTTAAGAGCACCTTTGATTGAAAAAGCACATTTCAACTTGTGAAGGTTTGACTGATAAAAGTAATTAAATAATTTAACAATTAGGGAACAATAATAGATTGAATATGACTTATTCAAAAAATTCTACTGTAGATTTAACATCAAATGCTGATTCAATCAAAGAATTTAATGATGACGATTAAGATTTAGAATCAATCTCTGAACTACAAAGTCTTTCTACTTCAATCAATAATGAACAAAGCTTGATAACCAAATATTTAGATTTTAACAATGAAAGAAATCAAGCTCATCTTGAGCAACTTCAATGTAAATGGATGTTCAATTCTGGTATAGCGCTTTCAACCACAGAAGATCCATATTTTATAGAGCTTGTTAAAGCCAACTTATAAACTTCCTTATAGAAAAAAGCTATCAAATAGTTTATTAAACACTTCTTATAGTGATTCCTATAAAACTGTATTGGAAAAAATAAAAGACGCTGATACAGTAGGAATTTTAATGGACAGTTGATCAAATGAGGATACAATTAACGTCATCATTACAACACCATTGTCGCTTTTGTATAAAAGCGTTTTAGTAGGTGGTAATAGACAAATTACTGAATATATAGTCACCCAAATTGAAACCGTTATTAAAGATATTGGTGAAAAAANTCACCCAAATTGAAACCGTTATTAAAGATATTGGTGAAAAAAAAGTTGGGAGTTTTATATCGGATAATGGTGGGAATTATACAGCAGCAGTTCAAGTTATTAAAGATAAGTATAAATTCTGAATTGTAGCGCGCATTTGCTTTTTACAGATATGTGTAATATTA
>NIPM01001520.1:0-18173 GCA_002738285.1 Holacanthella duospinosa
TTCTTCAACCTATTTTCACTATGATCACTAATATTCTAGAATTATAACCGAGGCTTCAAAAATTTTGTCCCATTTGGTTGAAATATATTTTTCATTTTTATCAACCAAAATATTAAAACTTTTCAACCATAATTCTTCAAGAATTTCCTCATTTTATCAACCAAATACATTCTAATTCCTTCAAAAGTTTTCTTCCATATGGGACAAAATTTTTGAAGCCTCGGTTATAATTCTAGAATATTAGTGATCATAGTGAAAATAGGTTGAGGAAGCAACTAAAATGGCAAGAAATATAGCTAAGAGATATTTTATGGATAGTAAAGTTGATAAATACATAAATTTATTTTCATTCTTACTATTTTATGCATTCAAGAAACTAAAATTTCTCGACCAATTAGAATTGAATTATGTAAGAAAATTTTGTCCCATATTATCGAGTAGTTTAATTAACTTGACATAAGTTGCATTCAAGTATCAATCATAATAATAGTTCTAAAAGATTAAATAAGTTGATTACAATATCTAATCCGGCTGCGAGTAAGCAAAATGTGTCTTTATGTGTTGCCAATGAAGTTATAAAATCAGAATCGTTATCAACTACAGTATTAGCTGGAATGTTTGTGTGAAATTTAAAGTCTTTTATAAACCAAGTATCTAAAGAACCATCTAAATTAGCCGAAACGATATAATCGTAATTGAAAAAGGTAGATTCTTGACCATGTAAAAAACATTTTCGATTAAATAGATATTCTTCTTTATTGTTTTTGATCTGATGATAATGCTTGCTTTTTTTCAAAAAGCTATAATTGAGTTCTTTAGTTTGGACGTTCAAGATCAAATGATCAGATGACAAAGTCGAAATGAACAGTTGGGAATTATCATAGCTAAATTGTAACTTGGACCATTTTTCTCCTTTCAACTTATAGTTATAAAATTCTCCCTATATTTAATTATATTTATTACCTTGTGCATATTTCTTAGATCAAATAATCCGATTTCTTTGGTTTCTTTGTTTGCTACAGCAAGTACGATATCTTTATTATCCACAGTGATCATAGATGGAGATAATAGATTTAGAACACCCTAAAATATTAAATATGGTTGTAACTTGAGCGTGAGGTGCACGAATATCCCAAATTCTAATTTGATTATCTAAACTGCTTGTATAAAATTGATTATTGGAATTAGTGTGTAGACCAGTTATCCTAAAAGATTTCGTATATTGTATTATACAATTTATTATGACCTGTAAATACATTTATAAATTGGTTCTTTTGTACGCATACTTGTCTTACACTATCTTGTTTAGAAATGTAAAGTTGTAAAGTTACTTTCTTTCTTCGTCGAGCAGAACAGAACATTATTTTTATGGTTGAATACAGGAAAATTTATACCATATTTCTTACTCAGAATGTACGCTTCCTTTCTATTTGATGAACAAAATTTGTAAATTACTTGGCAGTATGAAGATTGTAGAGATATAAACTTTCATCAATTCCGGAATATAAAAAATGAGTACAAGAAGGATTGATTTTTATATTATTTATGAGCTTTTCTTCCTTGATCTTTTTCTGTGTTTTTAAATTGTTGATCCTGCTGTCCATTCAAAGAAATTTCAAATTTTCAGTTCAAATCATGAGACGAAATTCTTAACTCGATAAAAAAAGAAATTATTACATTCTAAGAATGTCATTCATAAATGTATAAGTAAGACACGATAATTTTTAATAAAATAATGTTAAATCTAGATAAAAGTGTCTTTTATATCATCAACAGAGAAGTATTCCTCAAAGATCTCGAGAGGGCCCAGAAAGAGCCCGAATTTGACTATAAAACTTTTATAGAAAAACTCGACATGCCATTGAAACCTATCCCAGCAATCAATTCAGAACATAAACCAGGAAAAAGATTCTTGGAAAAGTTTGTTAACCGTACCCGTAAAGTTTATGCATCTGATGATGATGACTTTAGCGATTGGTTTGGTATGGATGATGCCGAAGAAAAGGCACAGGAAGAGAAACCAGCCCCAGTGATAAATGTAACACTTTCTAAAAATCAGATTAGAAGACGTTGGGAAATGTATTATGCAAATTATTTACCTGGAAATGGGTTTTATGGCCGAAGAAGGCCTAATTGTATGATTATTGATAACGAAATTATTTATTAAATATTTGTTTTGCTTGTATGCTTACCTCATTTATTTTAAAATGGTAAATATTATTAAAAGTTTTTTATATTTGTGTATTTTTAATACAATTAATTGTAACCTAACTTGGTTTTAAAACAGAACATAATTTTTAAAGTAAAGCTAAAGAAGATTTTATTATTAAAATAAAGAGTGTAAGAACTTCATTCTTTTCAAAGTGTTTTCTTTGCCTTTTTTATCACAAATAGCGTTTAAAACGTTGATATCAACTGAATTCATAAGTGCGCTGTCTTCATCAAAAGTCCAATCAAGCACTAAAAAATAAAACCCCAAATAAATACCCGATTCACCTAAAAGACTTCTTCTCGTCAAATCCCAATCGCAAGAATTCCTAGTCAACTTAACAAAGATTTCATTCAAAGGTATATCAAACTCTTCTTTCAAATAGGTCAATTTCTTCATAAATTCCTTAAATTCTTTATTTAAACTTCTACCAAGTAAATTATCTTTTCTTATATTGTTCCCAATGTTTAATACTTTTCTCATTTGCTCTTCTTCCGTCTCTTCGTTATTCCCAATGTCAATTAAGTCTCTTTGATCTATCATGTTGCTTTGACTGAGTATGTTTTCAGCTTCTATATCGTCTGCATTCTCGGAATAATCGGACTCGGATTCTTTCTATTAAATATTATAATTATTTAAATCACCTTAATATAAACTATGTCACCGATTGAGAGCTAAATTTTAATAAAGATAATTTTACTTCTTTGGATCTATCTGGTGTATCGAGGAAAGATCTAGCAGGAGACTTTTTTGCGGAACTTACAGGTGTTTTCTTAAGAGACTTTTTAGGGGTTTTATTCAAAGGCGGGGGAGTGGGAGTAGGCGTTTCGTTATCTGAAGGAGAATAATCGGAATCTTCAATAAGTTTAAACGTTCTTCTACGTCTTTTACGAGTGGAATTGTTTTGTATAGATCCTCTTTCTGCTTGGTCTACATCAAATGATAGAGATTTGTTTTTGAGTTGACTAGGTTTTTCTTTTGATGTTCTTGGGTTTGGAGTTGACATAGACTTTTCACGGCGTGAGCTGATTGGTTTCGATAAAGAGTGAATAGCTTATTATTTTGAGTAGTAAATCAAGAAATTTAAGGTTTTAACGAATTTCGACTTATTTCGAAGTATATCTTTTGTTATTCTAACAAATTTCTCGTATTTCCTCCCTCAAAAAATGCCTGTGAATTGCAAGATATCCAAAGAAGCTATGTGTTCATGGATTGGATAGAAATAAGGACTATTATTAAAGACATATTTCGAGAATAAAAATTTTAAAATAATTTCATAGGAATTTATTGGAAATCAATCACCTCGTCAGATTAGTTTTCTTCATCAGTAAAGAAATCGTCAGAATCAAAAGGAATACTAGCAAGATCAGCTTTATATCGAAGAATAGCACCAATTTCACCGAAACCTTTAACAAATTGGGAACCCTTAGAAGAATTATCGTAACAAATTCCAATTGAGCACCAAATTGTTGATAATTATCTGAAAGCCATTCTAGAAATAAAGTCGTTTCTAAAATCTCCATTTATAGACCAGTTTCCTTGTCCATAAAATTCTGCTTATTTTCTTTCTCCTCTGTAGATAAATGTAAAATGACATCATTAGAACATTTCAAAACATATCTAATCAAATCAAATTCTTCCCAAATAATCAAAGTTTCCACTGCACCCATTTGCAAAGCATTCAATGTATCGAGTATTCCATAACATACTTTTCCAGTATCCAAGCTTATTTCGCTAAAAATACGACTGAATCAATTGTTTCTCATGAACGAATTTTATATTTTGGAGAACATCTGCGCTCAATCCAATAGCTTGATTAAACCCGTTTTCGCCACCATAAGATATATCAACAATCTTCAATACCTTTCTCTGTAATCTCATATCTAGCAAATAAGATTGCCCTAATACTGATTTAAAATCAGCCGATCCTGATAAAATTAATCCAGTTACATTTACAAGGTCCGCAGTAATAAATAATTGGACTGCAAATTCGATCACCTTTCTAATATAATTATGGCGCTTTTCATCTCTCATTCTAGAAAATCTTGAAGCAGATTGGCCGCCTTTTGAATGTTTGGTAATTCAACAGTAGATTTGTGTAAAATCACTTTCGTATTTCCAGCCAAAGTACCAAACAGCGTACCATTTCCGTCCATTATAATAAATCCAAATTTTATATTTGATTCTAATAGATCCATTAGCGGCTCTACGTGGAATTTATTATCGCAGAGATAGATGTGTTGATCGACTTGAATGACTCAAAATCAAGATAGTTTTTCTTCTCTTTACCATCTCCATTAATAACAATACCGCAATATAAGACTAGACCATTATTAGGCACTCTAATATACAACTTGAGTCTTTGTTGTATGCTAGTTAATGCAGATAAGACTGATAATCTGTTTGTGCGAGATTTGATGTTAGAAGCTGCGCCATATTCGGAGACTAACATTTTGGCTACTAAGGATAATTGACTATTGGGCATTATTATCAAAGATATCATAGAAGTGTCATTTCCCCTAGCTTCTTCCAAGCTTTTTATAATCTTCTTAATTTTAAATATTTCGACACTTTGCTCTTACATTTCAGGATTTAATTTTTGAAATGGAATACCAAGATATACTCGAAGTTAGGGATATCGAAGCTAGTGTGATTATAGGCAAAGATCGTTATAAGTTAAATAAAGCACAGAAGATAGGAATAAATTTAAAGGTAATATTGGATCTTTCACGAGTTGCTAAAAATGATCATTTGCTTTCAGATCAAAAAGATCTTAATTATAGCAAAGTTACTGATTTAGTCCTTTCTCACCTGAAAGATAAATCATATGATAATATTCAAAACTTTAATAAGCATTTATTAGAAGTTGTTACTCAAGAATATGCCAAGAACAACATCCAAAGAATTTTCATTAGTTCCACATTAAAGAATGCATTTCCTAATGGAGCACAAATATGTTTGAACTCTAATATCAATATCAAGACATCAGTTGTAGAGAATGATAATATACATATCAATAATTTATTAATCAACACCATTATTGGCGTTAAATTATATGAAAAGATTAATAGACAAAACATTCTGTTGGATATAGAGCTAAAATTAAACCACTTCGATTCTAGTTATGAATTCCATGATTTTGTATCCGGTGTACGATCCTTCATAGAAAACACCAGTTATTCTACTATCGAAACTTTATGCGATGCTATAATCACTCATATTCTTCTATTCACAACTCAAAATAATCATTCAACTAATGGAAAAAATTATATTGGATGTTTATTCGATTGGGTTCAATTGAAATTGAGTAAGTTATTTGCTATTGATAATGGTATTCCTTCTGTTACTCTTAGAAGAAGCATTCAAGATTATTCCAATATACAAACTATCAAGCAAAGAAAACGAGATATTACTGAAATTAATACTGGGAATATTAAGAAAGTTTATCTTGGAATTGGTTCTAATCTAGGTGATAGATTTAATAATATTATTAATTCGATCAAATCCATTGCTTCTATTCCTCATACAGAATTGAAAAATACATCACAAATATATTCTACTAAAGCAGTTGGATTACCAAATCAACCAGATTTTTGTAATTGTTGTATAGAAGTACCTTAATTTTTTATTACTTTATAGATCTCGACTTCTTTATCACCTTTAGAGTTATTAGTCACTTTACAAGAAATAGAGACCCAAGTTGGTAGAAAAATCAATGTAAAGTTTTCAGAGCGAGTTATTGATATAGATATCTTGTTTATTGATAATCTCATATTGAATGAAAAAACATTAATAGTCCCACATCCTCGGCTTCATGAACGAGCATTTGTTTTGAAACCTTTATTAGAGTAATAACCAACTTAATAACATTTATAGTATCTTGCCAAATTATATTCATCCATCTATAAAGCTCCCATTAACCAATTTGATCAAGAATGTAGATTCTAGTGAGATCATTCCAATTTCTTATATCAATGGAACCGAAGTGAAATGGGATCATTCGATCATAATGGGAATCCTAAACATAACAGATAATAGCTTTTCAGATGGAGGTAAATTTCTCAATAAAGATGACGCTAAATTACATTTCAACGAAATGGCTTCATCAGGAGCCGAATGGATTGATATTGGGGCCTGCTCATCACGACCAGGATCGATACCAGTATCAATAGAAGTCGAGTTATCTCGAATCCAAGCTATAATGAAAAATATTGATAATACTGGGATTATTATTTCGATTGATACAGTTCATGAATCAATTATGGAATGGGCTTTATCGAATGGCGCTCATGTTTGGAATTGCATATTACCGTCTCCTGGAATCTTAAGAGCGGCTGCTCGATTTCAATGCCCAATCATATTGATGCATAACAAAAAGATTGATCTCAAAAGAAATGTTACTGATCAAGTAATATCGGATTTAATTGAATTGGTCAATTTGGCTATTAAGAACGGGATACATAGATATAACATTATTTTAGATCCTGGTTTTGGTTATAAGAAAGATAAAGATCAAAATATCTTATTATTAAAAGAATTGCGTAAATTTGTCACTGCTGTAGAATTACCTACCTTAATTGGTATTTCAAAAAAGAAGTTCTTAACTAATTATGATTCAACCACCTTAAAAGTGCACTCCGATTTGGATTCTTGGTCTACTGCTTCGGCTATTACTTTTTGCGTTTTATCAGGTGCTTGTTTGTTAAGAGTTCATGATGTTAATGAGATGAAATCGGTCGTGGATGTTGCTAATCATTTAAGAGAATAAACTTTCTATTCTTATTTTTAATTCATAAATTAACTTATTTGTTCTCTAATCAGATACAATACGTTAATGTCGTTTGTGATTTTACAGAATCATGATCAGCCAAGTTGGAAGATAAAAACAGCATCGGAAATACATAAATCTAAATTAGGTATCCAAGGACTATTAATAAAAGATAACATCGCTATGAAGAATAAGAAAACAAATACGTTAGATAGAGAAATCAACTTTTACATTGAAAAGTATATAATCTATTTTAATTTTAGTATCGAGACTACTAGATATGAAGATGTAGATGAAAGCACAGGTCTAATAAATCCAAGAAAGCATAGCCGATGGAATTTAATGAATAGTTTAAAGCGCTTTTTATGCTGCTTGTGTTGGGTTTGAGCAATAAGGTACCTATTAAACATTTTAAAATGGTTATATTAAGATATCTTTAATTCTACCTATAAAACATGTATTAATCACGTGTATCCTCATTTAAACAATTTCATTTTACATAAATAAAACTGCTTTTTTATAAGGATCTCTGGTTAAATTTTACTGTTTTGAAAATAATGGATGATATAAATAGATCAAAAAATTTGTTTTAATTATCAAAATATTTATAATAACCATATTATACTTGAATGGTTTTTATAAAAGCTAGTTTCGGTCAAACAAAAATTTTGACCATAGATTTTTTTGATTTGACAGATGAATACTCAACCAACAACTCCACATCGAAGAAGAACATTAACATCCAGATATGAAGACCCAAAGAATTATCATGGAGTTCATATAAATGATATATTGAAATCGCAACTTGAAGAATTAAGTAAGTCTAGTATCAATATGTTGGAACGATTAAATTGGATTAAAGATATAAATGATAATATTGTTGATTTCAATATTAAATTTTCGAATTTCTTGACTTCATTTAATATCAATTCTCGTTGTGTTAATTTTCCTCAAGTTTACTCTTTTCCGTTTATTTTTTAGGCTCCCATTAGCGAATCTTATTGTATCAAATTCATGGGTTTATTTTGTCTAGCCAAAAACCTTTTTAACGAGCCTATAGCTGAAGAAAGCACCTCAGAACAGATTAAAGAGCCTACTGATGCTGTTATAAGAAAGAAGGAACAGAAAAGCATAAAGACGAAACCATTATCTAAAAAGATTACTCCTAAAAAATCAATCTTTAAAGCATTCACTTGATTTTTTTTAAATTTTTAGCCTTTTCCTTTTACTAAGATAATTGAATCACTTCCCGCTAAATATCATATATCCGTATATTTATCGTTTTATTCGATTAGCCACACAAGGAGGTTATTAGAGATATTTTGAATATGTTAAAAGAAGAAAAGGAAGGAATGTAACATACAATATACATTAAGTTTCTAGGATCATGCAAGATGTATTTAAAAAGATGGGAATACCAAGATTCAAATGCAACGAATATTTAAACACATTAGTAAAGAATCAGAAAATCGAAAAGAAAGTAAAATAATAATGTTTATAATTAAGGGAATATTATTTAAACTTATCCCATCTTCTTTGACTTAATTAAAATTATCACCCGTTCTATCCATTCTATTCAAAATCATATCCCAATCTAAATGATCAAAAACTTTATCAATGTAAGCATCTTTATCTAATTCATAATCCAAAATGTAAGCATATTGATGTAAATTAATTCCAAACAAAGGAATGCAGCTCGGTACATAAAAGTCTTTTTTAATCCCCTTATTCCTAATCGTTGGTGTAAATTTAAACATGGGATTCTGAGAACTAAATGTAATAATATTAATTGGTCTATCATCAACATAAATCAACCTTTATAAAACATCAAACTATTAAGATATATACCATAAGAAACCATTACCTAATAAACTTCTTGCTTGCATTTTCATCTCGTCTTTCAAAGCATTAACATTTCCATACATATGCTCGATTTTAGATTTTATTATCTCCGGTATTTCAACTCTATCTTTAGTCTAAAAAAAATGATAAAACTCGGTTACCAGAGTATAAAGACAATGATAAGTGTTCCAAATCTGCGACGAAGTATTATAAATCAAATGATCTTGTTTGGAATAAGCAGCCAACTTAATCGTGTCTAATAGATTTTCATTTTCATATTGAGTTACTATAAAATAAAACATAAAACGTTCTAATGCTGTTACTTTTAGCCAATTCGTTCAAAGTGTTAATATAATGTTGCTGAAATTCTAAAATTATGCTGAGTGATCTTTCAGATAAAACTGTTCCAAGTCCATTTTCTATTGGATAAGGCAATCCTTTAAGCGTATGTATGTTTCTCTAATATTGCTTATATGTGTTAGTTACTTTTATATTGGTGATGTTTAGCTTCCTCAGTAATGTGATCATGGAAAATTTTTAAAATCTCTTTGATGAAACTGAATGCTTTATCAGAGATTGTAGAAACGGTTTAATCAAAATACACGACATTTTTAAATGGTAACAAGATGTAACCAAAATAATTTATTTATTATAATTATTTTTCTCATCCTCCGAGTTTTGAATAAATTGTTTGGAATAAATATGACACTTTATTTTCGTTCAGAGTAGTCCCCATTTTACTTATTAAATAATTGGTTGATTAAGAATGAGAATAATTAGATTCATAAAAAATTTGGTTGAATTAGACAAAGAATCAAAAAGGGACTACTCTAAACGAAAATAAACTCCCATATGGGACCAAATTTTTGAAGCCTCTGTTATAATTCTAGAATATTAGTCCATCATAGTGAAAATAGATTGAGGAATCAACTAAAATGGCAAGAAATATAACTAACAGATATTTTATGGATAGTAAAGTTGATAAATACATAAATTTATTTTCATTCTTACTATTTTATGCATTCAAGAAACTAAAATTCCTCGACTAATTAGAATAGAATTATGTTTCGAAAATTTTGTCCCATATGGCACAAAATTTTTGAAGGCTCGGTTATAATTCTAGAATATTAATGCATCACAGTGAAAATAGGTTGAGGAAGCAACTAAAATAGCAAGAATTATAGCTAAAAGATATTTTATGGATAGTAAATACATGAATTTATTTTCATTCTTACTATTTTATACATTCAAGCAACTAAAACTTCTCGACCAATTAGAATAGAATTATGTTTCAAAAATTTTATCCCATATGGCTCTTTATTCAGAGTAGTCCCTTTTTGATTCTTTGCTTAACTCAACCAAATTTTTAATGAATCTAGATTATTATCACTTTTGATCAACCAGTTATTTATTAAGTAAAATGGGGACTACTCTGAACGAAAATAAAGAGCCATATAAAATAATGAAGTAAGCCCAATGAAAACCACCAAAATGAATATGTTATGAGTGATCCAATGAAATGAAGTAGTTCTCATAAGAATCCCACGTATACCTTCACTGATATAAAAAGATGGGAGGTAGGTGCTCAAACAGGCCCCTATCTGAAACATTTTTTGAAACTTTAATTTTATTAGGGCGTTCTGAGCAAAGAGGCACTCGAAAAAATTTAAATAAAAGATTTACTATAAAAGATTAAAGTTAAAATTTAGTATTTTTATAGATAAGAACCTTCTGCATTTATTACATTCTCCATCTTTCAGTTAACTTCAGGATACCATTCATAAAACCTTTAGCATTAAGCTCCTGAATTGCACTTTCTAGCTGAATTTCTAGTTCATGCCAATCATCATAAATGTTTTCCTTTAACTTCCTCTTTAGTTGTCCAAAACAATTGAAATCAGGTGAGCTAATATCAGGGTTATAGGGAGGATGATCCCAAACCCAAATATTTTCATCAATAAAATACTGCTTTATAAGATTTGATTTATGTTGTCTAGCATTATCATGTAATATTATAGGCACCTTGAATTTCTTATCAGGTAACTATTTGTCTAATAATTCAATTAGGAAGCTTTTATAGACATCTGAAGTTACAGTCACTTTAGAAGCACAAAGCTTCCAATAAGCAACACCTTGAAAATCCATTGCTAATATTAGCATTCTCTTTCTTTCATATTTAGATTGAAGTATAAACTTAGGTGTGTCTTCATTCTTATTTCTCCAAGATCGAATCTGGTCACGTTGGGGTTGCATGTATAAAGATACCCAAGTTTCATCTATTGCCACAGTTCGATTAATTAAGTTATTTTGTCTTGATAAGAGTTGCATATTATTTTTACATGCTAACACTCTATGTTCTCTTTGTTCATCCGTGAGAAAATGAGGTACCCATTTACTTAATAATTTTTTCATTTGTAAATCTTCTGTTAAATATCGAAATACTGTTGTTTTACTACAATTTACCCACATGAAAAGTTCGAGGCAAGACCATGTTCTAGTTTGGACGAACAATTCTTTAATATCATCTATTACATTTTCTTTCTTCGAGATATCACTTGTATCTCCTCCACTGTTATATTCGACCACATTGTAGCCGGTCTAAACTTATTAACTAAATTATTGACTGTATTTAGTTTATAGGCACTATTTCCAATTGATTCAACTAATTTTTTATGAATTATCCCAGAACTGTGTCACAGGATTGTGCCAAATTTGATGAAAATCCACTGATCTTTATCTGAAATTGAATCTTAATTTTTGCAAGCTATTCATGATAATATTCAAAATATAATTATTTATAAATAAAGCTTGTCATATATGTAAAATAATTTAAAAGACTTGGTATTATTAGTATATATTAAAGGCGTAATTAAACAAAATTCGAGTGCCTCTTTGCGCGGAACGCCCTAATAATATAAAATCAAAAAACTATAAAATCTTTAATAAATATGTCAAAACATCACTTTCACTTCTTTTTAACATATAAATGTAAGGATATAGTGGTATAAGCTTCTTTGTTCTATACATTTTATTGATACTTTCTTTTAAACTAGACCAATTACATTCCATGGTATTTGTATGAATTCCAGTTTCAGCATCCATAATCCTTTTGAATGGTTAACTTTGTGGTGTATAAAACCATTATTTGATAGTTCAATATAACCCTTCCAACAGTCTGTGTGTATTATTGATTTTGGGTGGACATGTTTTACTATTAAGCTTGTTAGAGTAGCAGTATCTCGTCTAACTACAGGAAAAAATAATATACGCCTTTCAGATGTCTTTTCTACCAATCCAACACCAAAAATCCTTCAACTTTATGTCCTCTATGATATTTTCTTCTCCCAAATTTACTCTCATCAACTTCAACCACTATTCCATCACCACCTAATATTGTTCTCTTGGTTTCAAAGTCCATTTTTAGTACTATATTTATCTCATACATGAGCTTACGTACAGTTTTTTTGTCAATTTTAATGATTTCTTTTATAGCCTTACAAGTAAATCCTTTTAATATGAGATAGGTCACTTTCAGAATTTTATTTAGTTCCAATTTACTTCTATAAATTATTCCTGATTTTGTAACTGGAATCCTTTTTCTACAATAAAATGTTGAGCATCTGAACGTTCTTAGATTCTTTTGCAAGATAGGCTTCCAGAACAGCTTTTACATGCGATTCTTCGAGCTTTATCTTCAAAAATAGTCTTAGCTTTCATTAAAAGTCTTGTTCTTCCAATATTTCAATGTTTTAATTTTGTAATTTTTAGTGCTTTAAATTCGTAATTTTTAATGTTTCAGATAGGGACCTGTTTGAGCATCTTTACCAAAAATGATGTTACCATAGATAAGCCAAGATCTACAATCCACCATTTTTTCTTTTTATACATAAATATAGGTAATATAATAATGATGATGTTACTTATAATAAATACAAAATGTCCCATTAAGTGAGTAATGGTTCTATTTGAAATATGTCCAGTAATTGAAAATACTATAGCTATGAGCAACCATCCTAGAGCAAAACAAACATCCAAAGAACCATTAATGATGCAGAATGCTTTAAATGAATGGTTAAGATAGGAAAATACCAAGTTTCCAACCATAGATCCAGGCATAAGTAATGAATATAGATCTATCTGTTTCATTATAATGGTCCATACTAGGAAGCAGAATCTGAACCCTGATAACACACAATTGATCGTTCGATATTTCGTTTGCCTTTTCTGACGAAGTGCAAAGACGATCCCAAGAACTATCTGAAAGGAAAAGTAAAAAAGGACCGGTGTGGAAAAGTAAACAGCTGATAATTTTAAAAACGGATAATAAGTGCCAATTTCATCCCATATAGAATCTAGCAGAGTCATTTCAGGTGTACTTGTGGAGTATGATGTGTTCATTTCAGAAAATTTGAATGGAATTTTTTGTTCTTTGATTTAATAGAAAAGCTTAAAATTTGGAAATTTATCTCTAGTAGAAATATGAGAGATAAATAGAAGAAAAAACAGAAACGTCTTAAGCGTAAAAAAAGGAAAATGAAGGCTAGGTCTAAATAATTGGCTTTTTCTTTTGTATACTCATTTTTTTAATACAATAAAGCCAATCCTTCTTCGAAAAATAGAAGAGCCTAGGACTTGGCGGTTGATAAAAACTGTGAGAGCAGTTAGACGTCGGAACGGATACGGATATTTAAAATTTGTATCCGAATATCCGCAAATATGGCGTATCATATCCATAGATATCCATATCCGTGCAGACATTTAGAGCAGTACAACTCTAAAGTTTATTTTCGTATGGTTATGTAAAACCTAGTTGTTTTAAAAGAGTACATATATTCCTGCTGAGAATCCTAGTGAAAATTTCCTCTTAAAATGACTCTAATTAAAGAAGCGTATACTTTCAATTAAGAAGCCCTGTTTGTGTCAAAAGGAAGAATATAGAACTTCAAGTTAATCACACTCAAAAAGATCTAAAAATATATGAACAAAAACAAATAAAATAAATTTACTTAACTTGAAATTTATTTAATAAAATAGTTGATCTTCTGATAAGATGGATTTTTTTGCAAAACTTCTCATTAGAAAATAAATATTGATTTATAATTGAACTTTTATCCGATCTTTATGAGTGGAAATAGGGTATGGTCCGTTATTCCTGTCCAATTTTATAAATTTAAATAGACAAATTATGTGATTTTTGAAACACATTAAATAAATTTTATTAAATTAAAGCAATAAAATTTTAATAAGCTTTATTTTTAAAGAATGAGAACGATTGAAAATCAAAACAGTGCAAATGCAATCTGCCACTATTAACGAAAATATTGCTTCTAAAAAGACGACTAGACACTTTAAAGAAGAAGGAATAAGTACAAAAACTATACATAGAACTATAAATAGATTCAAAGAAACAGGTACTTCTAGTTATAAAAAGAGTCCTGATCGTCCTGCTAAAATAATGACTTATAATGTCATCCAGTCTGTTAAAAGTGATTACGAAAAAGATCCTACCATTTCAGAAAGGAACATGGCCAAAAAACATAATCTAACTAAAAGAACTATACATAGATTAAAAAGAAGAAGCTAAATATGAAAAATATAAGAAAGAAATAACCCCGAAATACACAGAAGATCAAAAAAGAAGAATCAAAACAATCTTAAGAAAATTGGTTGAAAAAAGACTTCCATCAACGTCATCGAAAATAATTGTCATAGACGACAAAAATTATTGCATGCACGATCCAAATGATAATGAAAATCAATCATATACATGTGAAGATAAATACGCTATTTCGGATAAATTTCGATTTAAAGGTAAAGGAAAATTTCCGAAAAAATATATGGTGTGGCAAGCCATGGATTCTTTAAGAAATATATCTAAACCATTTGTCTTTAAGCCTCCAATGACAGCAGAACTGTATTTAAGTGAATGTATCAAAAAGAGACTACTTCCTTTTATAAATGAACGTGATGTTCTTTTTTGGCCGGACATGGCGAGATGTCATTACGCGAAGAAATTAGTGGCTTATTTGGATGAAAAATAATATATATTACGTAGAATGGGAAAATAACGCACCAAATGTACCCCAAATAGGACCTATTGAAAGATTTTGGGAATTATGTAAAACAGAATATATAAACAGAAATAAAGCACCCGAAAATTTAAATTCATTTTGAAAAATATAGGAAATAATTTCTAAAATAGTTGCCAAGAATAGTGGCCAAGCATTAATGAAAGGGCTAAGAGAAAAGATCCTCCACACCGCAAGGAAAGGTGTGTATGAACCATTTAAAAATAAAAAATGAAATATTAAATAAAATATATTATATATATCTTTTATTTTTAAAGAAAATATTATACTTATTATTATTCTTTTAGTTTTTGAACAGGAATAACGGACCACACCTTAAATCCTGGTGTGATCAATATTTACCCACTTTAAGGCCGATTTTTAATTTTAACAGAAAGAAGCGAAAATATTAAACACAAATATAAAGAAAAGTTAACTTATTGATAATGATCATTCTTTAAGACCATTTTCTTCATCTTCAGGTTCTTAATTAATTTTCTTGTGATAGTTGTAAGATACCAAAGTCAATCCTATACAGTAGTCTCCAGGTTAAGTTCGTATATTGAACCAATAGTCTAGTGCGAACTTAATAGGGAGATACGAACTTAAGGGATTTTAGTATTTAAATAAGCATTTATCAAAATTTTGCATTCTTTTAGTTATTGCGATTTATATAGACTGACTCGATTTTAAATCTTCAACAAAAAGAAAACTTTCATCCTTCCAATGAAGAATAAAGAAAAGTGATTAAATGAAAACGAACGGAAAGAAATTATAAAGAAACTTAGTAGCCCTAATCCACCTAGCAAAAGATCATTAGGAAGAGAATATGGTGTCAGCGATACAGCTATTAGAAAGATTATGAATCAAAAAGACTCTATCCTAGAATGTACAGCTTTAATGAGCGAACAAAGAAGAGAAGAAACTTTTAGATTTAGTAAAGGAAAATTTACAAAAATAGAGGAGAAGTTATATGATTTGATAAATTTGATGCGCCTAGCTAAACTAGCTGTGCCGCCTTCATTGGCTAAAGAAAGAGCAGAAGAGATTGCCGAAGAATTCAATATAACAAAAGAAAAATTTAAGGCTAGTTGGCAATGGTTGTCTAATTTTAGATCTCGATATGGTATAAACAATATATCGCTCCACGGAGAAGAGACTGAAGTAGATAAAAACGATCCTGTTCTATTAGAATCATTAAATAAGTTGTATAATCAAATTAAATAATATAAATACGAGAATGTGTATAACATGGATGAATGCGGTTTGATCTTTCGTATGTTGCCTAGATATACTCTCTTAATGCCTTCAGAAGATATATCTAGCACAAGAGGTAGAAAAAAATCAAAAGAAAGAGTGACGCTAATAGTTTGTGGTAACTCTACCGGATCAGATAAAATTCCTGTAACTATGATAGGAAAATCAATTGAGCTTGCTTGTAGTAAAAATAGAGATTGCCTATCCTATATTTAAATCAAAAAGAGCATGGATGGACGTTGGTGTTTGCTGGAAATGGTTTGACGATTTATTCTTCCCACATGTTAGAAAGAAAACAAATCTATCAGTATTGATTATTCTTGATAACGCTCCAGGTCAATTTGATGCATTCGAGAGAGACCGCGTTAAAGTGGTGTTTTACCAGCTAATTGCACAAGTTGGAAGCAACCTTGAGATATGGGAATAATAGCTGCACTAAATAAAAGGTACAAACATCTGTATTTAAATGATGTTCTTTCTTTTATAGTCTTAATGAAGATACTAAAGCCCGCAAGAGAGAAATGGCGAAGTTAATGCGCAGTGGTACTGCTAGAATAAGCTACGGAAACCCAGCTTATTTAATGGATAGAGAAAAATATGTGAAAAAGGCTTGGGATTCTATAACTCAACTACTATTAAAAATTCATTTAAGAAAGCGGGTATTATTGAATTTGATTGTGAAATAGTGAATAATCATGAAAGGGTAGATAATCAATATAGTATTATTTTTGATATGTTTGAATTAGTTAAGCGTATTGAAGCAATATCAGATGAAATCGATGATCAAGATTTGGATAATTACATTGATATTGATGATGAAGATAATGAAGAATACGCTAGAGCTTTGTTGGAAGAAGTCAATAAAGTTATTAACTCTACATCTAATAGTTTGCAAAAAGAAAAGGATATAATGGATGTTGGTGAACCAATTCAGCCTCAAGTTTCCTTCAATTTTTATGAACTTTACGATCAAATTGATAAAATAGAGAATAAATTGAAGGTGGAAGTTTAGTATAGGTTTCGCATAAACCTTAACCCCAAAAAAATGGAAAATAACGCAAGGATAATAATACCAATCTCTGAATTATTAGATTTATTCTTTAATGAAGAGAGTTGTATAATTTTCTTGTTTGAAGAAGAGGTTTTTTACAGGGAGAGTATTTTTCAGGCTTGTGGTACTATAATGAGACTTCATTTAAGAAAAGGGATCTTTCATTGTGGAAAAAGAGAGTGTAGGAAAGGTATTTCCATTAGAAAAGGTTATTTTTTTTATTGAACACAAGCTATCTTNTGTGGAAAAAGAGAGTGTAGGAAAGGTATTTCCATTAGAAAAGGTTATTTTTTTTATTGAACACAAGCTATCTTGTTCAAAGATTTTGTTTCTTGGGTATCTGTGGTTGACAAAAGTCACAATCTCTTCTGGTTTGTTGACCAGTGGATGCAGTAAACCTACAATCTCATTATTTTATGGACACTTTCGCCAGTCAGTGGCTGATTCTTTGGAGTTAGAGGACTGTATAATTGGTGGATAAGGTATAGTAGTGGAAATAGATGAGACCAAGTTTGGCAAAAGAAAGTATAATAGAGGCCACAGGGTTGAGGGTGTGTGGGTTATTGGTGATATTGAGAGGACTGAAGAGGGAAAGGTGTTCTTAGCAAGAGTTGAGAATAGGTCAGCAAGTACCATTGAGGATGTTATAAGGAGATATTCGAAGCCCGGGTCTATTATACATACGGACATATGGAGAGGATACTCACAACTTGCTTCAGATGATATGTTTTCTCATTCAGTTGTTAACCATTCCAAGAATTTTAAGGATCCAATAACCGGTGTGCATACAAATACCATTGAAGGGACTTGGAATGGTTTGAAGATGCAGATCAAGCCAAGAAATAGGACAAGAGGTGAAATTGAGTACCACTTATGGGAATTCATTTGGAGGAAAGTCAATAGAAATGGCTTGTGGAAAGCATTTATTAATTCGCTGAGAGATATTTCATATGAATAAACAAGATTTTTTTATTTTAT
>NIPM01001521.1:0-18284 GCA_002738285.1 Holacanthella duospinosa
ATACTTGAAGCGGTATGAGAGGACGCATTGTCATTTTGAAAGACAATTTTAGATTTGACCAAGCCATACAAGTGAATTTTATACATCAGCTCGTCATCCAGAATACTCTCATATATCTCTGCATTAACACTGCCATCAATTCTACAAAGATACTCAACACCTGATGAAAGCATACATCCCCAAACCATAATTGATCCACCACCGAGTTTTTTGATTGAGTAATATTGTGATCTCTGAGTGGCTCCTCGATTTTTCTGAAAGTTCTATCACGTCCATCAGATCCCTCTAGATTTACTTTAGTCTCATCTGACCATATNTTTTCTGAAAGTTCTATCACGTCCATCAGATCCCTCTAGATTTACTTTAGTCTCATCTGACCATATAACCATACCCCAGTCCTTATTTTCCCAATTTCTATGTGTTTTTTCAAATTCTGATCTTGCTCGAAGACGAGATTTTTTTAATTGTGGGCATTTCTTTTTGTATCTAGATACGATATTGCTTGTTTTAATGTGCGCAGTGTAGTACTCGAAGAGGCGGATATTCCTGCATAGGTCTTGAGTTCTCGCTGTATTTCTGTAGAGGTGGAGCATTTACCACTTATTGCTAATCTTCCAATATATTTTCCATCATACTTATCTAAGACCCAAGGACGACCTATTATAAGCTCTAGAGTATTTTTTTCAACTCTATTTATTACTCTGGACACTGTTGCTTGATAAAGTCCAACAATTTCAGCTATATTTCTTGAAGATTTTCCATTTAAAGCAAGTTCGATAATTCTTGTTTCAATTTTCTTCAATGTTCTTGTCATACCAAATAAGCCTTAATACCTTCTGCTAAGGATTTGAAATAAAAATGAACAATTTTGCGGTATTTTAGAATGTTCTTAGAATGAGAATTTTGTAAATTTGAAAAATTCTTCAAAATACTGAATCACCTACTTTCAACTTTGAGTAATCATATCTCTATCAATATTTGAAACTATCTATAATATTTTTAATGTTATAGACAAAGGCTGTATCTATCTACCATATGAGTATTAGCTTGCTTGAGGTCTTACTCATTCATGAATTACCATTTAAGTTCGAATTTCCCAAACACTGAATCACTTTTGATGGGCAGTGTATTACACTTCTCCATCTTTTTGGTAACTTCAGGATATCATTCATAAAACCTTTAGCATTAAGCTCCAGAATTGCACTTTCTAGCTGAATTTCTAGTTCATGCCAATCGTCATAAATGTTTTCCTTTAACTTCCTCTTTAATTGCCCAAAACAATTGAAATCAGGTGGACTAATATTAGGGCTATAGGGAGTATGATCCCAAAACCGAATGTTTTCATCAATTAAATACTGCTTTATAAGATTTGATTTATTCGGCTTAGCATTATCATGTAATATTATAGCTACTTTGAATTTCTTATCAGGTAACCATTTGTCTAATAATTCGATTAGGAAGTTTTTATAGACATCTGAAGTTACAGTCTCTTTTGAAGCACAGAGCTTCCAATAAGCAACACCTTGAAAATCCATTGTAAGTATTAGCATTCTCTTTCTTTCATATTTAGATTGAAGTACAAATTCAGGTGGGTCTTCATTTTTATTTCTCCAAGATCGAATCTGGTCACGTTGGGGTTGCATGTATAAAGACACCCAAGTTTCATCTATTGCCAAAGTTCGATTAATTAAGTTATTTTGTCTCGATAAGAGTTGCATATTGTTTTTACATGTTAACAATATATCTTCTCTTTGTTCATCCGTAAGAAAATGACGTACCCATTTAATTAATGATTTTTTCACTTGTAAATCTTCTGTTAAATATCGAAATACTGTTGTTTTACTACAATTTACCCGAATGGAAAGTTCGAGGCAGGACCATGTTCTAGTTTGGGCCAACAATTCTTTAATTTTATCTATTACATTTTCTTTCTTCGAGACATCACTTGTATCGCCTCCTTGGCTATCTTCGACCACATTGTAGCCTCTCTTAAGCTTAGTAACTAAACGTTTGACTGTATTTAGTTTATAGGCANTCGACCACATTGTAGCCTCTCTTAAGCTTAGTAACTAAACGTTTGACTGTATTTAGTTTATAGGCACTATTTCTAACTAATTCTTTATGAATTATCCCAGAGCTATGTCCCAGGATTATGCCAAATTTGATGAAAATCCGCTGTTCTTTATCTGAAATTGAATCTTTTAATTTTTGCAAGATATTCATGATAATATTCAAAATATTAATTATTTATAAATAAAGCTTGTAGTATATATAAATTAATTTAAAAGCCTTGATATTATTAGTATATTATTAAAGGCGTAATTAAACAAAATTCGAGTCCTTCTTTACACAGAACGCTCTAATATAATGAATTTATTTTTTTTAAATATTTTAACGACACTTCTATTGAGAAATGGCGACAGCATGAATGAAAATAAGCGACACTTCAATTGAAAATATGGGGTAAAGATGCTCAAACAGTCTCCTATCTGAAACATTAAAAATTACGAATTTAAAGCACTAAAAATTACAAAATTAAAACATTAAAATAATGGAAGAACAAGACTTTTTAATGAAAGCTACACAAAGTTAACCATTCAAAAGGATTCAAGGATGCTGAAACTGGAATTCATATAAATACCATGGAAGGTAATTGGTCTAGTTTAAAAGAGAGTATTAATAAAAGGTATAGAACAAAGAAGCTTATTTCGCTATATCTTTACATTTATACAGGGTGGAGCAAGTAAATCTGAACACTAAAATTTAAAAAGGTGTGAGAAGAAAAATAAAGATAAATAAATAAATAAATTTTAAATTTTTATTGAAAATATAAATTTAACAATGAATAATAATAAAAGATCTATTGAATATGAAAATAGAATTCGAATTAAATCATTAATAGATATCGGAATGTCACCTACAAAAATTTCATGTCATTTAAAATGCTCTAGACAAACAGTCTATTCTGTGAAGAATCGAATAAGTCTAAAAAGAAAAAAGAGAGTAAAATGGAATAAAAAAGTCACTTTAAATGATAAAAAGTTTATTAAACGTCATATGAATGAAAAAGTAGGTATTTCTGATCGAAAATGTTCTAATAAAGATAAAGGAATTATCAAAAATATTAGTAGAAGAACCGTTCAAAGATATAGGAAAAGCGAAAATAGGGGCAAAACAGCTTATTTAAGACGAGTTAAACCCTTATTGAGTGAAAAAAATATTAAAGATCACATAAAATTTGGTAAAATTGTCGAAAATTCTGGATTTTTAACGAATGGCCCAAGATCAATACAATTTGTAGATAATACCTTATTTACAGATGAATCTAAAATAATGTTACATGGTAATACAAACTATTGAACGATATGGTTAAGTCTCGTGACCCTCCAGCTCCTTATACAAAGGGTTATATTGATAAACAATTACAATTTAATCCCAAGTCGGTTTTTATTAAAGAACAATTGTGGGCATATGTGGACGAGTCAAGTAATGATCTAACGACAAAACAAAAGGATGATTTTGAAACCAAAAGTCAAGAGGCATTTGCCACGATTATTTTGAGTGTGGATGACATCCAATTAACGAAAATAATGAACTGCACCACTGCATATGATGCATGGTCTACTTTGGCGGATTATTTTGAGACAGGATCCTTAATCAACAGTCTCAGTCTTGAAAAAGAATGGGCTGCAATCAAAATTAAAAATGATTTTGAACTTGAAGCTAAGACGAAAGAAATGGTGGTTTTAAAGTCAAGATTGGAGGCCGCTGGTGATTCTCTCTGAAAAACGTAAAATTTCTCTTCTTCAAAGCTTGCCACTTTCATACGACCCTTTGGTGATGTCTATTGATGGTATGGCTGCTATTGAACGAAATTTTGAAGTTGTGCCTAGACGTGTCCTAATAGAAAATTCAAGGAGAAAATCCAAAAATATGGCGGTGAAACCAAACGAAACAAATAAAGCATTCTTCGTTGGACAAAAGAACAAATCGAATAAAAAACCTCAATCGTGCACCTACTGTAACAAACCTGGTCATATTGAACCAAGATGTTATTATAAGCAATGGGATAAGAACCCAAAGCATAAGAACCAAAACTGGAACAAACCAGATATGGATAAAAAAGAGAACGGAAATAGCGCAGAATCGTATAGTACCTCTTCTGCATTTAATGCTAACATTAAAAATGAAGAAATTCGCAACGAACCGATCATTTTAGATTCTGAAGTCAGCAAACACTTGACTGGAAACTACTCCAAACTCTATAATTATAGAGAAATTAAGCCATTTCCTATTCAACTCGCAGACAATACATGTATTGATGTAAAAGGAGTGGGAAATATGAAATTGTTCTGTGTTGTAGATGGTAAAACACGCTAACAAGAAATAATTGATGTATATTATATACCAGGAATAAAGAAAACTCTGGTATCAATGGCAATAATTGCCAAAAAGGGTTTTGGTATTGAAATAAATACTAACGGTTGTACGATAAAAGGAAAAGATGGTAAGAAGCTTGCTACCGCAACCATAGTTAATGGTGTGTATAAAATGGTTACAGATTCGTAGAACACATATGAAGCAAATAATTCTAAGCTTTCTGAAACTGACGATAGTGAAATTTGGCATCATAGATTTGGACACTTGTCCACTTCTGGCATACAAACAATGAAAACCAAAGAAATGGTAAATGGTTTGGAAACACCAATTAAGATCGTGAAACCCCATATTGTTTGGGATGCGTTAAAGGTAAAACAAACAAATTACCATTTAACAAAGATTTTAACGAACGAACTAGAGAAGCATTCGACCTTATACTAAGCGATACCTGGGGACCTGCTAAGGTGGATAGTATTGGAGGAAGTCATTATTATGTGTTATTCATAGATTATGCTACCAATTACACATGGTGCTTCTTTATGAAGAATAAAAACGAAGTATTTGCAAAATATAAAAGTTTTACGAAATTCGTTCAAACCCAATATGGAAAAAAAATCAAGCGGTTTAGATCTGATAATGATGGTGAATATGTTAGCACCGAATTTGAAGAATTATTAAATTCTAATGGAACAAAAGTTGAACGAACTATACCATACACTCCCGAACAAAACGGGATATGTGAAAGGAAAAATCGTACAATTTTGGAGTCTGCAAGATCTATGTTACAAGCCGCAGGAATTGATGGATCCTTCTGGGCCGAAGCAGTCCATACGACTGTTTATGTGCAAAATCGTTCGTTAACAAGTGCATTAGTAAACATGACTCCTTATGAAGCACTCTACCAAAAGAAGCCGTCTATATCACATTTGAGAATTTTTGGCAGCCTTGCATTTTTACACATTCCTATCCAAAAAAGAAACAAATTGGATTCTAAAGTTAAGGAGTGTGTTATGGTTGGGTATTCGGACCATAATAAAGGATATAGGTTGTACGACATGCGATATCATAAAATGGGACAAAATTTTTGAAACATAATTCTATTCTAATTGGTCGAGAAATTTTAGTTTCTTGAATGCATAAAATAGTAAGAATGAAAATAATTTCATGTATTTACTATCCATAAAATAACTCTTAGCTATATTTCATTCCATTTTAGTTGCTTCCTCAACCTATTTTACTATGATGCACTAATATTCTAGAACTATAAACGAGGCTTCAAAAATTTTGTCTCAAATGGCTGTGGGAAAGGATGTAGTTTTTAACGAAATGGTTGTATTGAACTATAAAGACATGGAACAATATGTTCCTACTCGTTCAACGCCTGAATTAAGTGAAGATGACTACGGTGAAAATACACCTTCTGATACATCTGCTGATGCACGAGATGATCCAAATTATTACGACGAACCAGACAGTTACAAGGATGCAATAAACTCTGTCGACAAAGTCAAATGGAAAGAAATTAAATCATTAGAAAATAATGGCACCTGGAAACCTGCAAAATTACCAGAAAGTCGTAAACCGTTAAATACCAGGTGGGTATTTAAAGTAAAGAGTGGTTCTGGTGGTGAAATCACAGAACATAAAGCTCGCTTAGTGGTGAAAGGTTACACCCAAATTCCTGGGTTGTATTTTAACGATACCTTTGCACCAGTAGCAAGGTTTTCAAGTATACGATTATTGCTTGCCATTGCCGCATCCAAAGACTTGGAAATCAAGCAGATGGATGTAAAAGGTGCTTATTTGAGCAAATACATTAAAGAGGATATCTACATCCGCTATCCTGATGGACTTGAACGAGAGGAAAATCGTACAAATGATTGTTTAAAATTAGTTAAAGGACTCTATGGTCTAAAACAAAGCGGAAAATTGTGGAATTTTTGATAAAATCATTTTCTATGAAAGATGAAGGTGATGTTTCTTGGATTTTAGGTATTAGTGTCAAATGTGATCGTACAAACCGGGTGATTTAGTTATCACAGTCTCAATATTTGAGCAAGGTTTTAACGAAATTTAATATGACAAATGCTAATCCTTCTAGAACTCCCATGGAAACTTCTATTCCAAAAATAAAAGTTGAAAAGAAACAAAATGAAACCAAAAACTACCCATACAGAGAGGCAGTTGGTTCGTTGATGTATGAAACTGTTTGTACGAGACCGGACCTAAGTTTTTGTGTTATTCATGTTTGCAGATACTTATCCTGCTATACATCTACTCATTGGCAAATAGTGCAGCGGATTTTTAAATATTTGGTGGGATCTCAAACTATATGCTTAAAACTTAGTGGTAAAATTACAAATCTCACCGGATATATGGATGCAGACTGGGGATCGTCTATTGACGATAGAAGGTCAGTTACCGGGTATTTGTTTACATATGGAATTGGTCCTATTTCCTGGGCAATCAGAAAATAGCCCACGGTCGCATTAAGCTCATGCGAAGCTGGATATATGGCTACAGCTTCTGCAACACAAGAATGTATTTGATTAAGATATATTTTGACTGAATTAGGATATGGACAATCTTTTGCAACAAATTTATACGAAGATAATATTGATTGTATTTCTTTGACGAAAACAAATAAATACCAAAATAGAACGAAACACATTAATATAAAATATCATTTTATTCGTGAACAGGTCGAAGTGGGTTCTATTAATTTGGTTTATGTCAAATCTGAAAATAATATCGCAGATTTATTTACTAAATCTCTTCAGAGGGTAAAATTCGTACAATATTTAACGGATTTAGGATTATTGGACCACGATTCAAATCATGGGGGAGTATTGAACGATATGATTTAGTCTTGTGACCCTCCAGCTCCTTATACAAAGGGTTATATTGATAAACAATTACAATTTAATCCCAAATCGGTTTTAACCGAAGGTGTATAAATACACCAACGTTTTTGTTAAATTTTACTTTTTAAACTCAAAACTTCTTCGCTACTTACAATAATTGCAACACAAAAAAGAAGAATAATCCATACTATACAAAAGATAAAACAAAAATTCCAAAAATTAATACACCCAAAAACTCGGTTTCAATAATGGTGGCAGGAGGTATGTGTGCAAATGGAATTACAAAGTTGCATTTAGTTGAAAAAGATCAAAAAATCGATGGAAAATATCATGAAGAAAAAATTATTCTAATATATATAGATGCTTTAAATGATAATAATTTAATAAAGAATAAAAATAAAGCAACTTTTGTTCAGGATAGTGCTCCATGCCATAGAACAAAAACTAATATGAAGCTTTTAGAGTCACATTTTCCAAGTGTTTAGGGAAAAGGTAAATGGCCTGGAAATAGTTCAGATTTAAATCCAATATAGAACACATATGGAGTATTCTTCAAGAATCCAAGAAATGAAAAAAGTTAATGGTGAAAACACCAATTATTTGATTTTATTATTATATAAAAATATTTTCATTTTATTTAAATTCAATAGATTTATTAAACATTTTATAATTTTTTCAAAAAGTGTCCAGATTTACTTGCGCCACCCTGTATGTTAAAAAGAAGTGAAAGTGATGTTTAAACATATTTATTAAAGCTTTTATAGTTTTTTTGATTTTATATTATTAAAATTAAAGTTTCAAAAAATGTTTCAGATATGGGCCTGTTTGAGCACTCACCTCCGAAAATATGCGACAGCATGATGAAAAAAGGCGACACTTTAATTGAAAAACCCTGTAAAATATCATTGATATACTTCATTGTGATACTTCTATGCAGTCATTTCTTTGACTTATTTCTAGTGTCAAAAGATACTTAGTGTTGTTAATAAGAAACTTGGTTTTAAGAAGATTATTTAATAAAAAGAACGCTTTCTTTTATAGACTTCAAAATGAGTGTGAGTGTGTGCACTTTGTGTCAAACATGAAACTTGGTGTGGTTTCATCTTTATCAAATAACCATCTTGAAACACTGTTTGAAACCATATTCGGGAATTTGTATGACAGATATTGAAATAACAATAACATGTGATGTTTCGAGTTAAGTATCACACTTGAAACAGAGTCATTCTTAAACACATGTGATATAATCATATAATTCTTTGTTTCACAAATTATAGCTGAGTTTACAGAAATTGAATCGATGTAATTATTCAATACTCTCCCATTCCATCAATTTTCAAATTTAACTTTTCTACAAAATATTTTAACTTTTCTCTTGGTAAGGCTTTAGTTATAATATCAGCTATATTTTCATTACTTTCAATATATTGCATTCCGATTATCTTATTTTCTAAATTTTCTCTTATAAAATGATATCTGACATCAATATGTTTAGTTCTTGATTGATATTTTGTATTCTTAGTTAATGCAATACAACCTCTGTTGTCTTCATATTAGGTTGTAGCTCCCACTTGTTCATAACTTTATTCTTTTAGAACTGATCTAATCAAATACATTCTTGAACTGCAGCAGATGCTACCATATATTCAGATTCTGTACTTGATAATGCAACACTATGTTGCTTTTTGCTACACCATGAGATAACACTGTCACCTAACTTATTAACATAGACTGATACTGATTTTCTGTCATTTTTGCTTGATCCCCAGTCGGAATCAACGTATCCGTTCAAATTATTCCCTTCGTTACCGAGATCCAAACTGTAATTTATTGATCCTTTAACATATCTCAATATTCTCTTAATCATATTCCAATGCTTTGCTTCATAGTTATTCAAAAATGACATGAAAAACCCTGTAACGTAAATCCGGTCTTGAACAAACCATAACGTACATTAGTGATCCTACAGCTTCTCTGTATGGATAAGAATTGTAGTTTTCTGAGTTGATAGTATCGTCTAAATTTGTTTCCATTGGTATAAAACATGGATTGCTTTCTTCCATTTTAAATTTCTTTAAGACTTAAGTTCTATCTCCAATCCTTTTTTAACAATACAAGACATTGATAATAATGTTTTTCTTAATCCGGGAACATAGTATATTTCTTTTACTAATTGTTTTCTTAAATAGGATCCCATATTGCATTCGATTATTATTTCACCAATTCCAATAGCTTTAATTTCTCTATTATCTGCCAAACTTATATCAAAAGAATCAATTTCTCTGTAGTTAAACATTCCTAATTTTCTTCCTGTCATGTGTTTTGAAGCACTAGAATCCAATATAATTGTATCTGAAAGTTTCACTAACTCATTTGAATGGGAACTAAATGCGGTATTCAAATTGTTTTCTACAAAGTTTGATTTTTCAGAGTTATTTAATCTTCTATTCTGATTCTTTTCATTTCATTTTCTTAAATAACAATCCTTTTTGTAATGCACAGATTTTTTACAGTAACAACTACCTTTTGCATTACTGAAACTTTCATGTTTCATATTTGCATTAAACGCCTTTTCGTTCTTGTCTAGTTTTAAGCAGGGATTAAAAACGCAAGAACGCAAAGAACGCAGTGTTTCTTTCAAGAACGAGAACGAAACGGGAATGCAAAATTTTAATTTTTAAAGAACGGGAAGGAACCGGGAACGCTGCTTATAAAATCTTAAGATCGTTTTTCACGTTCTTTGACCGTTCCGAAATTCGGTTGAAAATTTCGACTTTTTATATATGGGTAGCCTATGAAAATTGAAATTTTTCTTAAAATGAACAAAAGAATATACCCAGCAAGACGTTATTTCGATTCAGAACAAGGGGGGAGATGTACTATCGATGATTGTAAAGAAAAAATACCCCATAACCATGCTGGTATTATACGCGACATATTAGAACTAAACACGAAACTGTTTATTCAATACTGTATGATAAAATAGAACAATTTGAGGCCGAATCAAAGAAAGCAAAAAAAAAGTAAAGATAGACGACAAACAAGCTAAGTTGGATGCACCTAAATTTGGAATAAAGAAATCTAACAATCTAACAAAAAATGAAATATTGGATTCTTGTAATAATTTAGTTACTAAGCATGGTTTATCGTTCGCTGTATTTGGATATGAAGACATAAAGAAATTTTTGTCTCCCTTAAGTAAATTAGCAAAATCAGATTTAGTAATAAATCCAGATAATGTAAAAAGTAGAGTGAAAGAAAACGCTAATATGGGAATTCATTTTCGGAAGAGACACTTTTTCAGTACTTAAAACAGACCCTAAAAAAATTTTCAACCAGTTTGTTGGTAAAATAAATTAAACAAACATTTTTTGCTTTAAATTAGCGTTTATTAGATTACAGTTACTAAAATGAACGCAAGATATTTACCGTATGATAACCAAAACATTAATACTGAAGAATCAAAAACAATACTCCAAAAATTAGTTAAGAATATATTAAAATTATTCAACAAAACACCAAAAAACGAAAGATATGCAGTTTTATCGATAGTTGCAGGCGAAATGTCGAAAAAAGATCTGAGAAAATGTGGGATTATTTTCTCAAACACTATGTACAAGACTGCAAAAAGGAAAAAAGGAGATGATGAAATAGAAAATAGGGAAATTTATCAACCAGAATCTAAAAAAACAAAAAGGTGAAGATATAAAAGAGTTAATTAATGAATATTTGACCAAATATTCTGAGATAAGATGCAAACTACATTGAAATCAGCCTGTATTAAATCTCCAACAATCTAAACTATATGTTTATAAGAAAATAATGGCCGAAACCCCAGAAATTAACCTAAGCTTGTCTACATACTACAATTTATGCCCAAAATACTTCAAATATTTGAAAAAGAAGACGGATATTGTGATATCTGCGTAAATAGTAAGAAACTTGGAGCATGATGAGTGCGCGGTAGTCATGGATTTCAAACAGAACTTCAAGATCGGTGGGGGACCTGTGGAAATATCCCAAGCATACTACAACAAATCTTCTGTATCTTTTCTCGGCTTCTGTGTCATCTATAAAGTGGCGGGTGAAATAAAGAGGAGCTATTATAACTACCTCTCAGAAGTTATTAGCCATGATTCCCACTATGTCAAGAGCTGCCTCAGGAAACTGGAGGAGGCAAAGCTGAGAAGTTTCTCCAAAATAAATTTATGGTCAGACAATGCAGGCCATTTTAGATCCGAGGAATTAAGGAGTTATATACTCTTGGAGCTACCTACTAAGAATTACTTCACCTCCCAGACTTTCTTTGCAGAATATCACGGAAAGTCAGATATAGACTGGCACTTCGGAATCATGCAGAAAGTCTTCGACGAATTCGAAAGAAAGAATCATGTGGATTCTATATACCTTGTAACTTACTGTTTCTGGGAGTTTTTCTTAGAGGCCGACACCGATGCCTACTTTGAGATATACGAGGACCCTGATAGAGAGGACCTGGTACAAAAGCTCCGCATAAAGGATGCTAAGCAATACATGTCCCTCTAAGCCGACTCAGGTACCATTTATGGAAATTCGGTATCTACATTTCAGGGGTCAAATCATCGTAGGCTGGGGCATAAGGTGGTCCGCTCCAGAGAGAAGATGGAAAACAAATATGCCCCTAAACTGAAACCAGATAATGGTTGGGCGATTTCCTCCTCTCAATTAAAGATCATGGGTAAAAGGGTGGTGCTCAAAACCTAAATGTGGGAAGATGGGTAATCCAAGGAGTATAGCGTTGACTGGGGGCTGCTATACTTCTCACCGTAATGTGATTACCTTGTCGACCTCGGTTGGCATCGCTCTCCGTGATCTAATCAAAAAAAACTGTTAGGTGGGGTGTGGAAACTTCAAAGCTTTAGTTTCCGAGCAAAGTCGGAGAAATTGGTTGAAAAAACTTGGAAAATTTGAGAATTCATAAATCCGCTAGTGGACGCGTCGTTTGAAGATTGACCAAGAAAAAAAGTGGCGTCGAGAACTATTTCCCCTGAAAAAATATACTCGGGAGAGTACGTTTCAGAGGAATTTATGAAGCCGAGTTGAAATTTTTTGAGAATATTGGATTTCTCCCAGGGGTATTATGCCTTAATTACTCGTTAAAGCTATTAGGTAAAACATTTTTATAAATCTTTTTATATAAATCAAAGTGGTTATTTTGTTTATTTTCAAATTTCTTATGTTAATTTTTCAATAATGTTGAGACTTGATCAAAAAATAGCCCTAAATGAAATTTATCGACTTTGAGTTTATCAATAACTCAGATTAATTAAATTATGGCGAAAAGTCGAAATTCTGTAACAAACAACAGGAATAGTATTTAAATCTAAAAATTCAATCGAACAAATTTTATTTTAGTATTTTTTATTTTATTTTATCTGCTTTTGTTTTTTAATATTGATTTATGATAATTAAAACGAATTATTAAGTTGTTTTCGATTTTTAAATCAATTACAGCCGTAATTTGATCCAAAAATAGGGAATGCTTTGTTTAGTGACCTTAAACAGGAGATTAATGATCGAAATATCAGTCTTAATTCAACCAATTTTAAATGAATTTTACATTGCATTATTTTCATCTTAAATGGGGTTGTAAATTTAACTTCCGGTTTTAAAAACTATTCTAAACAAAAATAAACTCCCATATAATAAAACAAAAAGTAATGAATGAAGTCAAAAATAAATACCTATGTCTAAAAGTAGATTCCACTAGTATACTTGGTAGGTCTATCCTTGGAATCAATCTACAGTTCATTGAGGATCCTAAAGTACAAGTAAGAACAATATCTATGATTGAGATGAGAATATCCCACACTTCAGCAAATTTGAGCAGTTTAATAATTGAAATATTATCATCCTTTAACATCAAGATCTCTCAAATTTACAGTCAAACGACTGATGATGCGGCGAATATGGTCAAAACTGCAAAGTTCCTCAAATTATAAATGTATCTTTCTGATGATAAAGAGAAAAAAGAGGATGATACTCCAATTAATAGCGATTTTTATAACATATTGGAAGATGAACAGACTTATAGATGAAGAGTCAAAAATTGCGTTTTTTGATGATAACTTATTTATCGAAAAAGATATTTCTATTGGTTTTAAAAGTGATGAAAATAACAAATTAAGTTTAGGTTTCATTCTGTGTGTTTCTCACACACTTCAAATAGTTATTAATTATGTTATTAAAAACTCAAATATGAAACAGCAATTGGGGAAAGTGCGATTTATATGTAGAAAACTAAAAAGAACTAACATTCAGAATTATTTGAAAAATATCAAGAGTAAACTAGCAATTATAGATTCACCTACTAGGTGGTCATCTACCTACGATATGTGTGAACGCATGTTATTATTGAAAAATACAATAAAAACTATGGAGGATGGATATCCATTTCTTAAAATCAGTGATTCACTCTGGTGTTTTATTCAAAGTTTTGTAGATTCTTTCTTCAAGATGAAAGAAGTTTCCATTATATTTCAAGAAGAATCAATATTAGTCAGTAATTTATATGCCCATTGGTTTGATTTGGAACAGCACGTTTCAAATTTAAGTACAGATATAAATGTTTTTATTAGAAATGCGTTAGAATTAAAAGGTGAAATGATTACTAAATCACCTTGTGTATTTTCCGGAGTGTATCTCGATCCTATATACAAGATTTTTCCAACTAACCGCAATGATTTGAAAGCTATTGCGATTGAGCATCTTTATAAGGTCAAAAGAATGATAAATAATAATGATGGTTTTATTATATTATCGGAAGAAAGTACTGTAACAGAAACTATTAATTCTTCGAATTTATCATCTCTTGAGAGAATATTAATTGAAAGTGAAAAAAATTTCCAACGACCATTAGTGATGTATGCAGAAAAAAATGTATAAAATCTCACAAAAGAAATCGAAAGCTTTAATCCACCTAGATCTGGGTTAAAAACAGACATACTTGAGTTTTGGACAAATAATAAAGTCAAGCATCCTGAATTGTATTCGATTTCTAAAGTTGTATTTAGCACTCCTATAACCCAAGTTAGCGTAGAACGCAATTTCTCAGCACCAAAGTTAATATTGAGGAATAATAGAACCAGGTTATGTGAAGACACTCTTCGAAAACATATTATCATGTCGTTTAAACCAAGATATCAGTTAACTTTATCAATTATTTAAATCTATTTTATCATATTTATGTTTTCTCCATATTAAAAACATTTTACAGAGAGAACGACAAAAGAACGTTCCCTGGAACGTTCCTGGAACAGGAATGTGGGCTTTATTCTTTAAATGAACGGGAACGGAACAAGATCTCGAAGAAATTTTTTCTAAAGAATGCACTCTTTTCGCAGTGTTTTTAATCCCTGGTTTTAAGCTTTTGTTTGACAATCTAGACTTTCTTCTAGTATTTACTTGAAATATATGTTGTAATACGACATTGAAAGAAATGTTTTCTTTGGGAATCATATATATGCCCATTATCAAAGGATCATAGCTTTCATATAAAGCTCCTAATAGTATAGAGATTTTTCTTGCCTCTTTAATATCTTCTCCCGAACCTTCAAGTTTCGAAGTAATCATTTGGATTTCATTGACTTTAGTTTCCAAGTCCATTTAATTCCGAATCTTAATACTTGTCAACTCTCTTTCTAGAGATAAAGTATTAACCAATGAGCCAGTTTCATAGTAGTTTGACAAAGTGTCTCTAGAGTCTTTATCATTTGTACAATGCATTATTTTCACTAACTGTGAATCATCTACTGCTAAAAAAATAGAAGCCAGTGCTTCTTGACTTTTAGAGTTATATTCATCTAACTGCTTGTTAGTCGAAGCTATTTCCGGTGTTCTTTCCATATAATACTATAACTTTTCTTTAAGTAATACCATCTGCATTCTTATTTTCCAGACTTGATAGTTGGTTCCATCCAACTTTACTATGGAAGATCCATTATTGCTTATATTTATCACGCTTGCGGGGCTCATAACCATTGTTATTAATAAGAACTTGGTGTGGTTTCATGTTTATCAAATAACCATCTTGAAACACTGTTTGAAACAATATTCGGGAATTTGTATGACAGATATTGAAATAACAATAACATGTGATGTTTCGAGTTAAGTATCACACTTGAAACAGAGTCATTCTTAAACACATGTGATATAATCATATAATTCTTTGTTTCACAAATTATAGCTGAGTTTACAGAAATTGAATTGATGGAATTATTCAATAGTGACATTTCAGATACACTATCTGTCGTGATTGCTTGTAGCAAATTCATAATATTATATGAATTTAAGACCTTTTTGCTAATTTCAAAGGTGTTATTTGTGTCATGAGGAGAGATGTTATTTTGTTTTGTAATATGAAGGAAGAAGATTTATTGTAAAAATGTTTAGTTATTTATAACCAATTGTAGCTGTGCATCCCGATTTTGGAATTGAGCCAAACACTCTGATTTCGGCCACATTTATGTTTAGCCACTTCAACGCCATAGATTAAGGCCAAATTAGCCGATTTGACAAGAGAAATGTACAAAATCTAATATAGAACCCTGCAATTTCCAATTTAAGTTGATCCAATGGATTGTAATTACCATAAATCCACTCATTGATCTGGAATTCTAACCATCTAAAGTAAGCGCAACTTTACTCTGAATCTTGTTTCAATTCTTTTGAACCAGAATTCTTTTGATTTAAACTTATCAGGTATACATCTAGCTATTTTAGCAGTACTAGGTCACTTAATTGAAGGAAAAAGAATCGATAAAGTTTTCTGAAAGCCGGTTTGTTGATTAAAGTGAAATGCTGTTATCAACTATATATTCGGTGATGGCATTTAGACACTCCACCTGTTCTCTAATATTGAAACTCTTTTTTTTAATGCTAAATTATAATCTAAAGTTGTTTGATCAGACCTAATTTCGTATTCTTTAGTGATTTCGTGGACTTTTAACAAATGAGAAGCAAGATTTGAAGTCTCCGTAGAAATCGGCTGTGAATAAGGGGTTTTTTCTTAAGAAAGCATTCTATTTGATAATAAACTCGCTTGTCTTCATTAATTACGTAGTAATTCCGGACCCATGATTTCAATTTTTAGATGATTTTGAAGCCATTCTACCAGTTGAAGTTTGAATTAAATTTATATCATCTGAAGATGATTGAACTAACGCATTAGGCGTTGAATATAATGTAGTATTGGCCAAAATAGGAGTTGTTTTTCTTATAAATCTGATTTCTTCTAACGAAAGATTGGCGTATTCATCAGAAATGAGATAAGCTGACATTCTAAAAAGATTAAAATCAAAACTACCTTTGATTAAGAATTTAAAAACTTTTTAGACATTGAAGTGAATTTTTTTTATAGTGTAAACCCTGTAAAAAAAATTCATCCCCTGATAATCTAGAAAGTTCCAAAACTTTCGAACTAAGTTTAGGTTTTCATGAAATAGATAATTGAGATGGGACTTAGTTTGGTTTCAATCCTATTCAACTTCCACTAGATCAATTCCCATCTCATCTCCGGCGTACAAAATGAAATTAATTCCCATCAAAATGCTTTAAAATATTTAATCACTATTTTCCTGATGCACTTTTTTAATAATATATAATAGATGTTAAAATAAAAGAGTGTTATTAAAAGTAAAATTAGGACGGTAATTTATAACCGTATAAAGAAAATAGACCATCCTTGATATTCATAAACAAACAATCATATTGTCTGTTGACATAAACATTGACAATGCATTTCCAACACTTGCTATATGATTATTTGCTTCTTCAAGACTTTTATATGTCTCCAACTATGATGTATTCGTTCCAAAGTTGAGTGCTTCTAGATTCTATTTAAAAAAGTCACAGAATAAAATGTGTAAAAATATATCACAGGTTGTATGCAAAAAACTTCAATAGATAAATTTAAATAAACTATGTTAGTAATAAATAATAGATGTTGAAATAAAATAGTGTTTTTAGAAGTAAAATTTGGTCGGTTATTTATAACCGTATAAAGTAAATAGATCTTTGATAATCATAAACAAACAAACATATTGTCTGTTGAAATAAACATGACAATGCATTTCCAACAACTTTTCCGAGATATGTTCACAAAACACTATAATCGAGCATACATACGCAAGAATGCTGTATCTCTCTTTTGATCTTAGTTTTTTGAATACACTGCCCGTCAAAAGTGATTCAGTGTTTGGGAAATTCGAACTTAAATGGTAATTCATGAATGAGTAAGACTTCAAGCAAGCTAATACTCATATAATAGATAGATACTGCCTTTGTCTATAACATTAAAAATATTATTGATAGAGATATGATTGCTCAAAGTTGAAAGTAGGTGATTCAGTGTTTTGACAAATTTTTGAAATTTACAAATTTTTCATTCTAAAACATTATAAAATATAGAAAAATTGTTCATTTTTATTTCAAATCCTTAGCAGAAGGTATTAAGGCTTATTTGGTATGACAAGAAGAATATTGAAGAAAATTGAAACAAGAATTAACGAACTTGCTTTAAATGGAAAATGTTCAAGAAAAACAGCTGAAATTGTTGGGGTTTCACAAGCAACAGTGNGTTCAAGAAAAACAGCTGAAATTGTTGGGGTTTCACAAGCAACAGTGTCCAGAGTAATAAATAGAGTTGAAAAAAATACTCCAGAGCCTATAATAGGTCGTCCTCTGGTCTTAGATAAATATGATGAAAAATATATTGGAAGATTAGAAACAAGTGGTAAATGCTCCACCTCTACAGAAATACAGCGAGAACTCAAGACCTATGCAGGAATATCCGCCTCTTCGAGTACTACACTGCGCACATTAAAACAAGCAATATCGTATCTAGATACAAAAAGAAATGCCCACAATTAAAAAAATCTCATCTTCGAGCAAGATCAGAATTTGAAAAAACACACAGAAATTGGGAAAACAAGGACTGGGATATGGTTATATGGTCAGATGAGACTAAAGTAAATCTAGAGAGATCTGATGGACGTGATAGAA
>NIPM01001522.1:0-18167 GCA_002738285.1 Holacanthella duospinosa
TAGAATTATGTTTCAAAAATTTTGTCCCATATGGGACAAAATTTTTGAAGCCTCGGTTATAGTTCTAGAATATGGCGCAAAATTTTTGAAAGAAACCAATCATTTTGGTTGAAGAATTCAGTATAATTCTCGAAAGAACATTATTATTTTGGTTGAAAATTCTAATAATTACACAAAAACCTGCTTTGGTTGATAAATAAATATAAATTATACTTATTTATCAAACAAATAATACTTGTATTTTTTATTTCAACCAAAATATTAAGTTTTCTTCAAAAATTTTGTGCCATATTAGTGCATCATAATGAAAATAGGTTGAGGAAGCAATTAAAATGGCAAGAAATATAGCTAAGAGTTATTTTATGGATAGTAAAGTTGATAAATACATAACTTTATTTTCATTCTTACTATTTTATGCATTCAAGAAACTAAAATTTCTCGACTAATTAGAATAGAATTATGTAAGAAAATTTTGTCCCAAATAAGCAATTGTAAAAACCCCAGTTTTGAAAATATAATAAGAAAAGTATAATTTAAGAAAAATCTACTTATATTAGCTTTTTCTTCTTTATTTATAAACCATTTAATGTCACCAAAGTTATTTGATAAAACCTATTTCCTTATTTACCAGTGACCTACTGATGAAGGATAAACTTTTGGACCATTTTTACTAGGTTGCATTGCTACTATGGAGTTTCCTTTAAAGTGTTATATGATTTATCCAAATACTTATAAATAAATAAATTTATTGTAACTCCAATAATAAATAAGTTATTAACACCAGAAGTTCTGAAACTGGCTGAAAATTGATTGAAACTGAGAATTCTGATCGTTGAAAAATGAATCATCAAACAGAATCTTTGAAATTAAGTAATTTTTACATATAAGGAAAATCCGAAAAGTACACAGCTATATGCTGAATGTTTTGTAAATTCATTTAGTTTATATATTTTTTTAGATATCTCATTTTGTTCTTAAGTTAATAAGATTTTTGAAAATATTAAATGTCTTTTTTATAGATCTATAGGGACTTTATTTACCAAAACAAAGCATGTTAATGTGCAGGGTTCGCATTAAGTCCGTGAAAACTAAGTGAAAATACCATATCATAACAAAATAATCGGTGTGGTATCAAAAAAGTGTGGGAATTGATTAAAGTGCCATATGATACAATTTGTGTATGTATTATTATTAACAATAAAAGAGTGTTTAATTTATGCATTTTTTAAAAATTGGATTGATTTATGCAGAATAAAATCAAATATTTTAGAGGCCTAGTTTAACTACTACACAATAGGAATGAACTTAATGCAAATTTTCAAAACACATATATGTATTTATGATAATTATTGTCTTTCGTATTCATTTGTTGCTAAATGGCGAAGAAGATTTGTGTCTGGTTAAACAACATTTGAAGATGACCCAAGAGAAGGGAGGCCTATGAGACACGAGGAAGGAAAATACGATGAATTTGTAGATGGATTAATAGAAGAAGACAGGCAAATTTCAGTTAATGAGATTGCAAGCATGCTCGGATTCTCAAATACCAAAACTAGAAATTACATCAAAAACAAATTTGGTCTCAAAAAGAATATGTGTGAGTGGATCCCGCCTTATCTTGCTGATGATCAAAAAAACAACGAATTGATTTTTGTCAAAGTTTTCTAGAAAAGCATGAAAATAAAAATGAAAAATATATATTTGATATAATTACAGGTGATGAAACGTGGCTGAGGTTTTTGGACCCTAAAGTTGGGTTTAACGCAAAAATTTGGCAATCAAAAGAATCGAATATTGTTAAAACACGCATAAAGTCAATAAGAGATCAAAAAGTTATGGCTTCAGTATTCTTTTCTAAGGGTGGTTGACTCGATAAATATATTAGAAATAAAGGAAAAAGCGAATGCTTTATGGTATAAAGATGTATGCTTGGATTTCATGTTTAGTAATTGGAAAAAGTGTAATAAAAAGCATGGCTTAGATAAAACTCAAATCCATCAAGATAATGCTCCTATACATAAAAGTGTCCTAGCCAGTGATTATATTAAATCTAATCACTTAAAATTAATAAAACATCCTCCATACAGTCCTGATTTGACACCTTATGATTTTTGGCTTTTTCCAATTATTAAGCAAAGACTCAGAGGCACATTTTATGAGACAAGGGATGATGTAATCGAGGGATTTATTAATGAGCTTAATAAACTAACCACAGTAGACTTTCACAAGTGTTTTGATACTTGGATTAAAAGGTGCCAAAGAGTAATTGAAAAAAATGGAAATTATTGTTAAACAGCTTTTATTTTGACTCTGTTTTCACGAACTTAATGCGACCCCTGTATGATATATGGGAAGATCAAAAATGCACTTCAAAAAATTTCATAAGCAAGAAAGAAGTTGATAAAGGGTTAGATTACAACAGAAAAGAGACCATAAATTGTATCATTAAAATTTTATCTAGAATAAAAAGAGTGAATAATTATCATAAATACTAGTTCATTTATTGAAGCTGTCAAACCCTAAATTGCAATACGAAATTTTCGTTATAGCTCGACTTGTTTATCTTCGATTTATTGCGAAAAACTTGCATAAACACTCTATTTATTAAATTAATTTAAATAAACAAGATTACTTTAAAACAATTTGGTGGCTTTTTTGTTTATTTTGGTTTTCACAATTTTCGATAAAGTTGTAAGAATAAATAAAGGATCAAATTTTATTTGAAAATTTACAGAAATATATCAAAAATTACTTATAAGTGGCTTAATAGAAGACCTTTTGTTTTGAAAACAGACTAAAACAGAATTATCAGACAATCCAATTTTGCTGGCAATTTCGTGACGAGCTTTTACGTTGGGAAATGGATTTAAGAGGAATCTAATTGGTTGACAGTATCTGGCGAGAATTTCCTTTTCCTTTTTCTAGGCTCAGGGTTTAGTATCTTTTTTAAATCTTTCATAGGTTTCTGGTTTTGAGCCTTCATATTTATACTTATTGATCCATTCCGGTTTCGGGTTTATCCAAAATATTTGTTATAGATAGCATAAGTCTAGATAGTGCTTTAATGTTTGTTTTAAGCCATACACGTAAAGATCATCTTATCATTGTCCGATGTTTGGTACACAAAATACTATGAAATATATTTGTGCGTCTCGAGAAAGGGGCCACAAAACATATTGTTTATGCTACTTCGGCCAGATGAATCTTCAGTGAGTTTGTTTATAGGGGGATACAAATCGAAAATATTTAAGACAATTATTAAGTTGTACTATATGGCACTTTATTTTCGTTCAGAGTAGTCCCCATTTTACTTATTAAATAATTGGTTGAACAAGAGTGAGAATAATCTAGATTCATTAAAAATTTGATTGAATTAAGCAAAGAATCAAAAAGGGACTACTCTGAACGAAAATAAAGTGCCATATGCTTGATCTTTATCGAGATGAAATTTTAGGGGAATTTTTTTACTTTATGCTATACCAATATTTTACTGATATTTTCATATATCGCTAATGATGGTTATGGCTTTATAAACCCTTATAAATATGGGAATTTATTTTTGGAAGAGACACTTTTTCGGGAATTAAAACAGACTCTAAATAACTTTTCAACCAGTTTGTTGGTAAAATAAATTAAACAAACATTTTTTGCTTTAAATTAGGGTTTATTAGATTACAGTTACTAAAATGAACGCAAGATGTTTACCGTATGATAACCAAAACATTAATACTGAAGAATCACCAACAATACACCAAAAATTAGTTAAGAATATATTAAAATTATTCAACAAAACACCAAAAAAATGAAAGATATGCAGTTTTATCGATAGTTGCAGGCGAAATATCGAAAAAGTGGTTTTACTTTCTCAAACACCATGTACAAGACTGCAAAAAGAAAAAGAGAAGATGAAATTGAAAATAGGGAGATTTTTCAACCAGAATCTAAAAAACAAAAAGGTGAAGATATAAAAGAGTTAAATAATGAATATTTGACCAAATATTCCGAGATGAAATGCAAACTACATAGATATCAGCCTGTATTAAATCTCCAACAATCTAAACTATATATTTATAAGAAAATAATGGCAGAAACCCCAGAAATTAACCTAAGCTTGTCTACATACTACAATTTATGCCGAAAATACTTCAAATATTTGAAAAAGAAGACGGATATGTGTGATAGCTGCGTAAATGGCAAGAAACTTGAAAGGAGGCTAGGTGAAAGTTCTAGGACAAACGAGTAAAGTTCTACAAAGCCCATTCTGAGTTAAATAAAGATCAAAAGGGCTACTTTAGACAAAGACTAAAGAACTTGGAGCATGATGAGTGCGTGGTAGTCATGGATTTCAAACAGAACTTCAAGATCGGTGGGCGACCTGTGGAAATATCCCAAGCATACTACAACAAATCTTTTGTATCTTGTTTCGGCTTCTGTGTCATCTATAAAGTGCCGGGAGACATAAAGAGGAGCTACCATAACTACCTCTCAGGAGTTATTAGTCATAATTCCCACTATGTCAAGAGCTGCCTCAGGAAACTGGAGGAGGCAAAGCTGAGAAATTTCTCCAAAATACATTTCTGGTCAGATAATACAGGCCATTTTAGATCCGAGGAATTAAGGAGTTATATACTCTTGGAGCTACCTATTAAGAATTACTTCACCTCACAGAATTTATTTGCAGAATATCACGGAAAGTCAGATATAGACGGGCACTTCGGACTTCTGCAGAAAGACTTCAACGAAGTCGAAAGAAGGAAGCATGTGGATTCTATATACCTTGTGACTTACTGTTTCTGGAAGTTTTTCTTAGAGGCCGACACCGATGCCTACTTTGAGATCTACGAGGACCCTGGTAGAGAGGACCTGGTACAAAAGATCCGCATAAAGGATGCTAAGCAATACATGTCCCTCTACGCCCACTCAGGTACCATTTATGTAAATTCGGTATCTACATTCCAGGGGTCAAATCACCGTCGGCTGGGCCATAAGGTGATCCGCTCCAGAGAGAGGAGGGGAAAATACGCCCCTAAACTGAAACCAGATAATGGTTGGACTGTTTCCTCCTCTCAATTAAAGATCATGGGTAAAAGTATGGTACTCAAAACATAAATGTGGGAAGATGGGTAATCCAAGGAGTATAGCGTTGACTGGGGGCTGCTATACTTCTCCCCATAATGTGATTACCTTGTCGACCTCGGTTGGTACCGCTCTCCGTGATCTAATCAAAAAAAACTGTTAGATGGGGTGTGGAAACTTTAAAGCTTTAGTTTCCGAGCAAAGTCGGAGAAATTGGTTAAAATAACTTGGAAAGTTTGAGAATTCATAAATCCGCTAGTGGATGCGTCGTTTGAAGATTGACCAAGAAAAAAAGTGGCGTCGAGNATCGTTTGAAGATTGACCAAGAAAGAAAGTGGCGTCGAGAACTATTTCCCCTGAAAAAATATACTCAGGAGAGTACGTTTCAGAGGAATTTATGAAGCCGAGTTGAGATTTTTGGTTGAAATTTTTTGAGAATATTGGATTTCTCCCAGGGGTATTATGCCTTAATTACTCGTTAAAGCTATTATTTAAAACATGAATTTCATAAATCTTTTTATATAAATTAAAGTGATTCTTTTATTTCTTTTCAAATTTCTTATGTTAATTTTTCAATAATTTTGAAAAACTTTATCAAAATATAGCCCTAAATGAAATTTATCGACTTTGAGTTCATCAATAACTCAGATTAATTAAATTATGGCGAAAAGTCGAAATTCTGTAACAAACAACAGGAATAGTATTTAAATCTAAAAATTCAATCGAACAAATTTGATTTTAGAATGTTTTTGTTTTATTTTATCTGCTTTTGTTTTTTAGTATTGACTTTATGATAAGTAAAACGAAGTATTAAGTTATTTTCAATTTTTAAATCAATTACAGCCGTAATTTGATCCAAAAATAGGTAATGCTTTGTTTAGTGACCTTAAACAGGAGATTAATGATCAAAATATCAGTCTTAATTCAACCAATTTTAAATGAATTTTGCATTGCATTATTTTCATCTTAAATCGGGTTATAAATTCAACTTCCGGTTTTAAAAACTGTTCTAAACGAAAATAAACTCCCATATTACTAAAATCGAGATTTAGTGTGTGTATGTGTGTGTGTGTGTAACCCTCAATAACACTAAGAGGATTAAAAATTATACCAAAAGATAGAGAATTTCCTAGAGAGTGTCTTAGGCTATATTAGCTTTTAAAATCTTTTCTTCTAAAACAAATAAATAGCCTTTTAGGTCATTTTTTGGGCAAAAAAAAGGCATTTTCACATGAGATTTTTCTTTTATCAACCAAAAATATAATAAAACTCGAAATTCGAAGAAGAAAATATTTTATTAATAAAAATCTTGAAAATAAATTTATAAGAAAAGTATTAAAATAATTTGAAAAATAATTTAATATTATTAGAGACAAATAAAAGAAGATATTTTTATGTTATTTAATTATTGATTTATCTTAAAAATAAAGACAAATCTTTTTAAATGATCAATTAAACAAATTGATTAGATAGAAAAGTAACAGAATTTAATTAAATTATATAGAAATATTAAAGTAAATTTATTAAATATAATTAGTTAATAATAAAGAAGCTGGAATTTAAAAATGATTCTTAAATCTTATGAAGCAAAGATGATTTATTTAAATAAGTTTTAATGTTCAATTGATAATAAGAATATATAATTATATAATTATATTAATATAAAGTAATTTTAATTAATTAAATAGAAGTGAGATTGTAAGAAGCTATATTATATAAATTAAGAATTTGTATGTAATTATGATTTAAATAGAGAATTTATTAAATTAATATAATATGATAATAATTAGGGAATTATATTTTTAATGAGTTATAAATTAATATTAATGTATTTTTGTGTTAATATAAAATTAATTATTTTTAATTATTTTATCTGTAAGGTAAAGCTCAAGTTTAAACTACCTGAAAATGAACTAACATATTCATAGAAATAAGTATTCAAAATTTTAAATTATTCCTTAATTAAATTTCATTGTTTTAAATAATTTTATATTGTAAAATAGCTTGATTGGAAGTAGTAATAAAATATTTATATAATTTGCTTTCTTATAAAAAAATTTTTTTAAAAAAGTTCATTCTATTAAGTAAAAAATAGAGACAATAATTCATATATAAATTAATAATAAAAGTGAATTAATACTTTTTATATTGTGATAAGATTAATCAAGATATAAATGAAATAAGATTAATCAAGATATAAATGAAATAATATTTATTAATTTTTAAAATATTTTTAGAATAATATACAGCTTAAGTTGATTTTTTAATAAAATATTTAATTAAAACCTTAGAAATTTTAAATATAAACTTAAATGATTATATCATCTATATGGGACAAAATTTTTGAAGCCTCGGTTATAATTCTAGAATATTAGTGATCATAGTGAAAATAGGATGAGGAAGCAACTAAAATGGCAAAAAATATAGCTAAGGGATATTTTATGGATAGTAAAGTTGATAAATACATGAATTTATTTTCATTCTTACTATTTTGTGCCATATGGGACAAAATTTTTGAAAGAAACCAATCATTTTGGTTGAAGAATTCAGTATAATTCTCGAAAGAACTTTATTATTTTGGTTGAAAAATTTCAATAATTACATAAAAACCTGCTTTGGTTGATAAATAAATATAACTTATACTTATTTATCAACCAAATAATACATATATTTTTTATTTCAACCAAAATATTAAGATTTCTTCAAAAATTTTGTCTCATATTACTAAAATCGAGAATTGTTTATGTGGGTGTGTTCCTAAATCACTTTAAGAGGATTAAAGATAATAAGATTAAAAATATATCAAAAGATAGAGAATTTTTTTGAAAATGTCATAGGCTATATTAGATTTTAAAAGCTTTTTTTCTAGAGTAAATAACGTTTTAGTAAAGTTGAGCACGTGTCATTTTTATTCTTAATTTATTTCAAACAAAACACTTATAGAATATGAAATACGAAGAAAAAAATTTTCATAAACAAAAACATTTAAACTTAATTTATGAGAAATAGATTCAAGTATTGTTAGCATTTATTCAATTCATCAAAATCAAGATTTTAAATGCGAAATGAAGATGATTTAATCAAAAACCGTGCAGTCAGAAGAAAATGAATTGCAAGGGTTAAGAAATCTTTCTTTGACAGGAGAAAGAAAAAAATAAGCATTCATTAATTTTTCTTGATTGAAATATTATCTGGCTATTATGAACTACTACACTGCAAACACAATGGAGGTCTCGCTAACAAGAATTTATTGGTTTTTTCTGGTAATGAAGATCAAGATGTAAATCAATTCTTCAAAGTACACGAACGAAGTCAAAGGATAAGTGGAGTTGAAGATAAGAAGGAGTGGATAAAGGTTCTACAGTTTGCGTTTAGGGGTCGCGCATATGATTTCTACAATGATCTTGAACTTGAAGTGGTAATGAATTATGATAACTTGAAAAATAATTTCACACAAAGGTTTGGTGCTACGAAGCAATTTAATGAAGTATAGGTAGAACCTAAGTATATCAGAATGGGGAACGAGCGTGTGGAAGAGTACGTATCAAAGTTGAGCAAAATTAAAGAAAACTTTCCTGCACTCAATGGCTTTATCAAGGATATATTTATGATGGGTTAGAGGGAAGCATGAAATTTTATGTAAAGTTAAATGTACCGACTTCGTATCTGGAAGCAATTTCCTACGCAAAGAATTATGAGTCTGCTATCAAAGATTGCAAAGGGGTTAATGCTAAAGCTATGATGGATCTTTCTATTAATCAACCTAGATTAATAAATAAAAATGTTAATGATTATAATACCTATAAAGTACATCCAAGTAGACAGGTTAATGTAAATTCTTTTGAAAACAACGACAATGGTAATAGAGCTAATGCTGCGCAATATGGAAATACTAATACAGTCAATAGTGGACAATATTTTAATATGGAAGCTAAAGGTACTAATGCTAATTATGAAAGTCAAAGTCATATTGATCAAATCAATTATCTATGTAATAAGTTAAAGAGTATTGAAATAAAGCTAGCAAAGGTTAATGAATCTAACAACATGAAACGTAAGAAAAATGTAACTTGTTACAAATGTCAAGGTAAGGGTCATTACTCGAATGAATGTACTAATTCTAGTAATAATGAAAATAGGGGTAAAACAAATTGCAATGCAGTATTAGTGGACAAAGAAGCACAATGCAATGCTGTTAAAAGAAATGTTGGTTTAAGAAAAGACTTAAAAAAAGTGAATCAGATGAGCAAAGAAAGGTTCTTAAAGTAAAACAGAAGATCTAATGCTTTAAATGAAAAATGTAAAGATGAGAATTGGAAAAAGGTTAAAGATGTTAAGTTTGACTTTACTTTGGAGGAACTTGGCCATATTCTTCTATATTCAGAGGAAGTTTTAGAAAAGGGTTGTCAATGAAGAAAGATGAAGGAAATATGAAGGCTTCATTGATAAAAAAGGAATTAGATGTTTTTGCTGAGAATCCTAGTATATCATTAAAGATTAATGATGTGTATACTGAAGACGGCTTAATCGACGGTGGAAGTGCTATTAATGTTATTATATTGGATCATCTAAGTTCTCTTGATCTAAGCGAAGCTGATGTCAATAAAATGGAAAAGATAAGCTTAAGTGGTGCTGATTCGAATAAATTAAATGTGTTTGGTACTATACGTGAATGTTGGGTTGGAAGTCAAGGCTTAGGAGTTGAAACTGATTTTATTGTGTTGAATACAAGAAGCTATTCTAATTATAAAGTTTTATTGTGTAGGCCTGGTTAAAGAAAGTCAATGCTAAGATTTCATGGAAAAACAATGACATTGAAATAAGCAAAGTAAATAAAAAGGCTACTATAAAAAGTGACCTGATTCTAAATGAAGACGTAGAAAGTGAGAGCGATGAACGTTTTAAAGTGGGGGAGGGTGAATATTCTGAATATGATTCACAATCTTATTTTGAAAGTTCTGATGAAGATCAAGGATCTAGTTCGGCTAATTGTCATGTTGTATTCATCGAACCTATGAAAAGAGAATACATAATGTTTGGAACAATCAAATCAAGTTTAAATTTTAAAAGCTGTTTAAATGTCTTAACATTAAAGAAAACTCAAAGTCTGATAAAGTGATGAATCTTTTGGATCTAGGAAATAATGGAAATGAAAAGAGTCTGGTTAAGCTAGTTAATGATAATCTGTCTATTTTTGCTACTTCCCATTTGGAAATTAAGAAAAAAAAAGAATGTTAAGCATAAAATCGAGTTTATAGAAGGAAGAAAGTCTGTGGTTCAAAAAGTCAGAAGAATGAATTCACTATACAAATCTTCCGTGGAAAAAGAAATTAAGTCACTATTAGAAGCAAAACTTATTTACCCTGTTTTGGACAGTGAATGAGTTAGTCCGGTTGTTTTAGTGCCAAAAGCAAATGGCAATATTAGATTAAGTGTGAATTTTAGAGAGTTAAATAAAGTCACAAAGAAAGACAAATTTCCTCTTCCTTTTATTGATCAAATTTTGGATGAAGTTGATGGAAAGGAATTTTATTCGTTTATTGATGGATATTCTGGGTTTATCAAGTTGAGATTGAAGAACTACATCAAAAATTAACTAATTTTATTTGTAGTCAAGGAACTTTCGCTTTTCTTGTAATACTTTTTGATCTTACGAATGTGCCTGGGACATACCAGCATCTTGTGTGTTCTATTATTGATAATGAAATGGAAGGCTGGGCTAAAGTGTTTATTGACGATATATGCATATATTCTGATGCGAAAAGTCATGATTCGAAACTTAAAATCTTATTTGAAAAGTTTAAAGAAAATAATGTATACATCAATCCTAACAAGTCAAAACTAAAGGTTAAATCTGGAAAAATATTAGGACATGCTTTTTCTGCTAAAGGTGTCGAAGTTAATCCTGAATTATGCAAAAAGGTCTTAAATTTCGGAACACCTAAAATTTTTAAAGATTTTCGTCTTTTAATGGTCTGGCTTCATATTATAGAAGATTTATAAAGAATTTTAGTGAAATCGTACTACCTTTGGCTAATTTATTGAGTTGTAAGAGTTGGATTTGATCGGCTAAAGAAAACGAATTTTTTGAAAGTCTTAAAAAGTGTCTGATTTGTCCGCCTGTTATGAAAGCTCAAAATTTTATTATGGAATTCTGTGTTTGTACAGATGCAAGCAATTTTGCTATTGGAGGCATATTAAGTCAACTTTATGATGGAATCGAACACCCTGTCTACTACATGAGTAGAAAACTGACAAAATCTGAAGTTAACTATGCAACAGTTGATAAAGAAAGTCAATCTGTGGTTTTTTGTCTAAGAAACTTTTTTCATTACTTAATCTATGTTAGATTTAAGTTATTTACAGAGAATGTCATTAGTCGAAATTTTTAATAATCATGCGCATTCTGGTCGAAGATCGAGATGGATATCATTTATTCAGCAATTTGACATTGAAGTGATATATCATAAAGATTCTAATAATTGTAATGCTGACGCTATGAGTAGATACATTATAAACAAAGTTAAAGAAAACGAGATATCAAATGAGGAAATCCTGAATGACGAAAATTTGTTTGATGGAGCTATGATAAATGTTTTAAGCCATGAAGGATACACTGAAAATGAGTTATTGATATTTAAATATCTAAAAAGTTCAAATTTGGATGAAAATATGGATAAAGTTCAAAAGAAAAAGATTAGGCTTGAAAGTAGAAATTATTGCATTATTTCTGACAAATTATGTCGAATTGGTCGTGATGGTGTTAATAGGCTTGTGGTTCCTGTTTCTCAAAGACTAAATGTGTTAAAGTCATTTCATGATGATGCTTGTGGTGGTAGCCATTTTAGTTCTTGGGCTACAAGCAAAAGTATTTTAAGATACGGCTATTTTTGGAGTACTATTTTTAAAGATTGGTATGAATACTGTCGAAATTAAAACTTTCAGTTTGCGTCTAAAAAGATGAATCTTTATCTTTTAGTTGCTGTTGAATTTCTTTCTAAGTATCTAGTAGTAAAAGCAACTAGAAAAGCGGACGCTGTTACTAGTGCAAAATTTATACACTAGGAGATTATTTGTAAGTATGGAGTCCCCATGTACCTTTTCTCGGACCGAGGAACTCACTTTGTTAATTCATTAGTTGAGGAAATAAATAAGCAGTTCAATATAAAGAAATTGACAATGACGCCTTATAGTCCGTCTACAAATGGACTTTGCGAAAGATCAAATGGTACTCTGATTAATATGCTGAGAAAAATGGTTGATGACGAAGGAAGAAACAGGTGTAATTTGATCCATAATCTAGTTTTTAGTTATAACATTGGATTTTAAAAAAGCACGAATTATAGTCCTTTTGAATTGGTTTAGGGGCAAAAGGCATTGTTACCTATTGAATTGAATATGTCGAGTTTAAGGGTTTTAGAAAGAAACGACGATACTTTTGAAAATAGTGTTAAAAATCGATTAATTCAACTTGATTATTGTGAATAATCAAGAAAATATGCTCAGGAGTTGATTGAAAAGGAAAAGGCGAAATTGAAGAAAAAGCATGATGCTAAGTTGAAAAAGTTTGTTGGGTTTAAGAAAGGTAACCTGGTATTAATGTGGAGAGATGTTATTGAAAATAACAAATCTACAAAACTAATGTTTCTTTATGATGGTCCTTTTGAAGTTTTTGAGACATCAAATAACAATATTTATTGGATTAAATCTCTTGATAATACATGGGAAAAATTGGTTAATGGTAGGAAATTAAAGTTGTTTTACACTCGATTCTATTCTCCGAGGACGGAGAATCCGGTAAGTGGGGGAGGTTATGTTAGCATTTATTCAATTCATCAAAATCAAGATTTTAAATGCGAAATGAAGATGATTGAATCAAAAACCGTGCAGTCAGAAGAAAATGAATTGTAAAGGTTAAGAAATTTTTCTTTGACAGGGGAAAGAAAAAAAATAATCATTCATTAAATTTTTTTGATTGAAATATTATCTGGCTATTATGAACTACTACACTGCAAACAGTATCTTAAAAAAATTTTAATATTTTTAGAGACAATTAAAAGAAGATATCAATAAGTTTTTTAATTTTTATATATATTAGGGCGTTCCACGCAAAGAGGCACTCGAATTTTGTTTAATCATTCCTTTAATAATATACTAATAATATCAAGACTTTTAAATTAATTTATATAGACTACAAGCTTTATTTATAAATAATTATATTTTGAATATTATCATGAATAGCTTACATAAATTATAAGATTCAATTTCAGATAAAGAACAGCGGAATTTCATCAAATTTGGCGTAATCCTGGGACACAGTTCTGGGATAATTCATAAAGAATTAGTTGAATCAATTGGAAATAGTGTCTATAAACTAATTACAGTCAAGAATGTTGTGAATGTTGATTAGATTGCATTTAAATGTGTAAAGAAGATGTTTATTGAAAAAATGTGACTGTTATTTATAGACAGTCAATGTTGATCAAGATAGTAATGATGTGTGCCTTGACTGTAAATGTAAATTAGGAGCAAGGTGATCAATCGTGATTTTCGACGCTCCCACTTTGGGAACCTTGTGAAGTCCTAATTTCTCTCTAAATTCTTCAAATGCCCTCTTTGGTAGGGGTTTTGTGAATAAATCCGCAATATTCTCACTAGATTTCACATATTTCAGCGTTATTTCTCGTTTTTCAACTAATCCACGAATTTAATGATGTCTGACGTCTATATGCTTGGTGCAGGCGTGATGCTTCGTAGTTTTAGCAAGTGCTAATGCACCCTGATTATCGACGTTCAAATTTAAACTCTTCTGTTCATATTCAAGTCCATTGAACAATCCCTTGAGCCAAATAGCTTCCTGTATGGCCATAGGAGTGGCTATATATTCCGCTTCTGTGCTGCTTAAAGCTACGGTCGTCTGTCTTTTGCTTGTCCATGAGACTAAAGCGTTACCAATGTAGAAAGTATTCCTGAGAGTGATTTTCTTCCATTATCTGACGCCCAATCGCTATCAAAATATCCGTGAGCTGTAATTTCGTCGCCTTTAAGTGTAAGTTTCAAATCTTTTGTATAGATCAAATACTTGAGTACACGTTTTGAAGCCTTCCAGTGTTGCAGTGTAAAACAATCCAAATATTTTGACAATATGCTGATTGCACATGAGATATCAGGTCGTGTGCAAACCATGGCTTAAATTAAGCTTCCCATTATTTGGCGGTATGGTATATTATGGAGTAGCTCATTATTCTCATCATTTTTCTCAAATCTTTCCAAATAATTGGTTTCTAGTGGAGTAGAATAAGACTTGCAATCTTTTAAATTGAACTTTTTAGATAAATTATCGATGTAATTCTCCTTATTGATATAGATTTCCTTCTTTGATCTATTTCTTTCAACTTTGACGCGCATTATGTAATCTAATTCGCCTAAATCCTTGACTTTGAATGTCTTCTTGAGGTTTGTGGTAATTTGGTCGATTTCAGCGTTATCTTGTGATATGATTATGACATCATCCACATATAATGCTATGAAAGTGTCGCTCCCGTCCATCTTCTTATAAATTGACCAGTCGCTTTCCAACTTTTGAAAGTTTAGTGAAGTTAACGCTTTGTGTAGACAGTTGTTTCATAATCTACCTGATTGCTTGAGTCCGTAAAGGCTTTTATTCAATCTTAAGCAACTGGCATTCTTATTCTTGGTCGTATATCCTTCGGGTAGCTTGATGTATATCTCTTCATCCACTTTTTCATGTAAATAAGCATTTTTGAAATCAATATGCCTTATTTCCAAATCCTTTGATGCGGCAATACTAAGTAGCGTTCTGATAGATATAAATTTAGCTACTGGTGCAAAGGTCTCGTTGAAATCAATTCCCTCGATTTGACTGTAGCCTTTTGCTACTAGTCTAGCTTTTTGGCGTTCTATGCCTCCATCGGCTAACCTCTTAGTTTTGAAGACCCACTTGGTTCCAACTGTGGTCTTGTTTTCTTATAGAGTAGCTTCTTCCCATGTCGCCATCTTCTCTAGGGTGTTGAGTTCGTCCTGTATTGCATGCTCCCACTCACTTCTGAGCGTGGATTTGAGAGCTTCTTTGTAGCTTTTCGGGTCGTTACTTTCGAATAAAGCTGAGTATGCTTTTTCTGCGTCGCATTCTTCTGCTGGTATTCCATCCAACCTCCTCGATCTTCTAGGCGTAAAATAGTCGCTAGATTTTTGGTCTTCAAATTTTGCAGTGGTGTCTTCCTGGGTAGTCGTCGGTTCGGTTCGACTAAGATTTTGATTTAAATCTTCTTCTTCTTGGATTAAGCTGTTGCGGCTACATGTTGTTTCTTCCAAATTTTTAGAAAAATTCTCATTATTATTTTGTTTTTCTAAATCGATTGGCATATATTTCTGCTATTCTCCAACATGTTAACTTCGTCAAATACGGCGTCACTAGAGATTACAAATTTATCTTTTTCGACATTATAGAACTTACATCCTTTAGTACCTTCGGGATATCCAACAAATATTGCTTCTTCCGTTTTTTCGTCCAGTTTGGACCTGTTTTGATTAAGTACCATTATGTGAGCCTTACATCCGAATATTCGGAGATTACTATTGTTGGCTTTTCTTCCATAGACTTTTTCATAAGGAATGCAATTGGTGGCAGTATTATACGTCCGATTTTGAGTGTAAATTATATAATTCATGCACTCAGCCCAAAACGACTTTTCTAGATTCGCTGAAGATAAAACAACTTAGAGTGTGTTCTACGATTGTTCTATTGCGTCTTTCGGCTACTCCATTTTGTTGGGGAGAGTAAGGTACTGTTTTCTCATGTAAAGTCCCAACTTTAGCCATATGTTTCTCAAACATTTTAGAACAATATCCTTTAGCGTTATCCGACCTTAGTAATTTGATTTGGACTTTTAATCCTCTCTTGATCTTCTTCTCGTATATGTTGTATATTTCATACAGCTCTTCTCTAGATTGCATGAAGTATATATCACAGTAGTTGCTAGCGTCATCAATGAATGTCAAGAAGTAGCGTGATCCACTTATGGAGTCTTCCATGGTTGGCCCCCAAACGTCCGAATGTACTAATTCAAAGGGTGTATTCTTCTTGGGTGTTATGCTAGGCTTGAAGCTCTTCCGGGATGCCTTTCCTTTAACGCATCCTGTACATAGGTGTTGCGGAGCAATGTTGCTGTGTCCTTCAGTCATCTCTATCATCTTCTTCAATGCGTCTTTGCTGATGTGGCCTAACCTTTGATGCCATAACTCTTCTACGATGTTGTCAGCTGTTGCATTGGCTTGTATAGGTGTTTCCTCTGCTAAGTCAAGTATGTATACTCCGTTACTATCTGTTGCGGTACAAAGTGTAAATCCGTCTTCTGTCTTCATAACGCACCTTTTTTCTTGGAAATCGACATTTACCCCTTTTTTCGTCATTTCCGTGATCGACAGTAATGTTTTGCATAATTGATCGACGAAATACACTTTTTCCATTTTTTGGGTAAATACCACTGATCCTCGTTTCACACGTAAATATATGTCCCCATAGCCATAGGCGTACATCACTTGATTAGTTGTGGCGTAGATCTCTATAGGAGCAATTTCCACGTAATTTCCCAAGGATCGGTGATCTCCAATCATAAGTTTCGATGCATCAGAGTCAACTATAATTTCTTTTTTGGTGAAGTTTCCATGCGCCAAGAGTGCTCTATCTTGGCACCCCTTTTGACCTGCGAGATTTTCATTTGGGCGCTTCTGCTCGCGGATAACTGGGTGTGTATTTCTTGGCACGCCGATCCTTTTCGATCTTGATCTGCAGCTCCTGCTGCGTCGAATTGTATACTTTTCCTGACTGTACAACGCGTTCTCGTCGCTATATTTCGCTTCGTTTCTTGTTTTTCGCCTTGTATCTTCAAGAAGTAACTTTTCACAAACGTAGATGAAAGTAAGCATCTTTTTGTCTATTCCTTCCAGCATCAATATTAATGGGTCATAGCTTCTTGGCAAGCTTTGAAGTAGAACTATTATCTTGCGGTTCTCCTTGACGTCTTCACCTGCAGCAAGTAGTCTATCAATATATCCTTCTATCTTGGATATATGGGTTTACATATCTCCGTTTTCATGTAGCTTCGTCTCACTTAACTGACGTTCTATAAACAGTGTGTTTACAATGGATCACTTCTCATACAATTCGCCTAACTTTTCCCATGCTTCGCGTCCAGTGTAACACCTTTTAACCTTTCCTAACACGGCGTCGCTAAGATTAAACACGATAGTTGCTAAAGACTCAAGACTTTGGTTTTTGAAGTCGAATTTATCGATTGAGATTTCAAGTACTTTATTTGTGAACGAGCCGGGGCTCATAACCTTTTGTGAATTTTGATTAGATTGCATTTGAATGTGTAAAGAAGATGTTTATTGAAAAAGTGTGACTGTTATTTATAGGCAGTCAATGTTGATCAAGATAGTCATGATGTGTGCCTATCTGACTGTAAATGTAAATTAGGAGCAAGATGATCAACCGTGATTTTCAACAAAGCATTTAGTTACTAAGCTTAAGACAGGCTAAAATGTGGTCGAAGTTAGCCGAGGAGGCGATACAAGTGATATCTCGAAAAAAGAAAATGTAATAGATTAAATTAAAGAGTTGTTATCCCAAACTAGAACATGTTCGTACCTCGAACTTTCCATATTAGTAAATTGTAGCAAAGCTACTGTTTATCGGTATTTAACAGAAGATTTACAAATGAAGAAATTATTGAGCAAATGGGTTCCTCATTTTCTCACACAAGAACAAAGAGAACATAGAGTATTAGCATGTAGATATAATTCGGAGCAGTTATCAAAACAAAAATCCCTAATAAATAGAACATTGGCTATAGATGAAACTTGGCTTACTTTATATATGCAACCTCAGCGTGACCAGTCTCGATTTTGGAGAACTAATGACGAAAGCCCACCACAAATTGTAGCACAATCAAACTATCAGAGAAAAAGAATGCTTANGAAAAAGAATGCTTACACTAGCAATGGATTATAATGGTGTTGCATATTGGAAGCTTTGTGCACCTAAAGAGATGGTAACTTCAGAAGTC
>NIPM01001523.1:0-18154 GCA_002738285.1 Holacanthella duospinosa
TATGCATTCAAGAAATTAAAATTCCTCGACCAATTAGAATAGAATTATGTTTCAAAAATTTTGTCCCATATGGTACAAAATTTTCAAAGCCTCGGTTATAATTCTAGAATATTAATGCATCACAGTGAAAATAGGTTGAGGAAGCAACTAAAATAGCAAGAATTATAACTAACAGATATTTTATGGATAGTAAATACTTTAATTTATTTTCATTCTTACTATTTTATTCACTCNTTCACTCAAGAAACTAAAAATCCTCGACCAATTAGAATAGAATTATGTTTCGAAAATTTTGTCCCATATGGCATAATATTTTTGAAGCTTCGGTTATAATTCTTTCATATTAGTGGATCATAGTGAAAATAGGATGAGGAAGCAACTAAAATGGCAAGAAATATAGATAAGACATATTTTATGGATAGTAGATTTATTTACTATTTTATGCATTCAAAAAACTAAAATTCCTCGACTAATTAGAATTGAATTATGTTTCTAAAATTTTGTCCCATCTATTCAGTCATATGGGACAAAATTTTTGAAGCCTCGGTTATAATTCTTTCATATTAGCGCATCATAGTGAAAATAGGTTGAGGAAGCAACTAAAATAGCAAGGAATATAGCTAAGAGTTATTTTATGGATAGTAAAGTTGATAAATACATAAATTTGTTTTTATTCTTACTATTTTATGCATTCAAGAAACTAAAATTTCTCGACCAATTAGAATAGAATTATGTTTCGAAAATTTTGTCCCATATTTCAAAAATTTTGGTTGTAAAAAAATCGAATAATCCAGAACACAAGTATAAATCTTTTCAATTTATTAAACCACATTTTTCTAGTTTATATTAAATTTTTGATTTTATAGACATTTTATTTGAACAAAAAATTTCAAGACTTCTCTCACATCTAAATCTTTTTAGGCTTCAAAGTAGAAATAACATTTTTAAATGACCTTAACTTTTTTGAAGAATATAATTTAGTTAAAAATAATTATCGATATCTTATTAATAAACTAGTTAAATTTAAATAGAAAATACTCTTTTGGAAAAATAATACAAACAATGAAATTTTGTAAAAAATATTATCTATTTTTATTACAAAAATCTCTTTTTAGAACAAAACTTTAAAGACAAAATATTATTTTTGCTAATAATATTACCATAACAACGGCCTTCCATGGACTTCATTCCAAATAAGTTGTCCCAACTAGAAGGTGCGTTGCAAGTTTCAGTCATTTCATTGCCACCCAATACTTTCACACTTGTAATAAATGATATCAAGAGGTTAAACTTCATTTCACTTATATTTCTTTTTCGTCTATATTTATATTTTTTTTGTTTTGGTGCGGGAAATAAACTTTGTTTATCTGAAACATTTAAAGTTTTTAAAAAACTATATTTGACTAATCAATTTACAAAAAAATCAATTGAAACTTATAAGTAAGAATATTCAAATTAGAATTTTAGGTCATCAAAAAGGATTATTTTTTCAAAGATTATATTAAAAAGACAAGATTCAAGTCCATTCTGAATAAAATGTATATATATGAACTTTAAATAAATAAATTAAATGGCTCTTATTAAGAAGATTAATATCTTTTGCTATTATTAGAAAGTTTACCCTCAAGAGTAATTTCTTTTCTTTCATCAAAGTATTTAGAACCATCATCACCACCATTAGTGAATTCCTCGATTCTCGGGCCTTGACCAATATTAGCAACCAACAATTCTGGACCTTTTAATTTACCATTAGGTTTACCATCAATCTTGATATCGGCACAATTCATGTAATATTCTCTATTACCAGTTTTATTGATCCAAGTCCAAGCGAAAGTGAATTCGCCTGATGGAGTATCGGAAGGTAATTCCACTTGAACGTTTTTATTCAACATACAATTGCCTTTAATATTTTTTATGACGAGAAATTTTGAATCATCTAAACTAAGAGCGAATTGACAATGTCCTCCATTATGAGGAGCATTCCCTGCGAATTCAACGTTGATGGTAGTACCAGCTTTATAAGTTTGGACTGGTGGTCCTTTTGGCTTACCTTGGCATGGATAAGATCTTGCGCCTTGAATTGGACTGGCGATATTATAATCGATTGCCTTCTCAAGTGGATTGTATTGTGATCCTCTTGGTGCTGGACTTTTTAATTCCATATGGGAAAAGATAATTTGTATAAATAAGATTGCTTGCATCGTTTGTGATGTTTCCTTGGAGTTCATCGCGCTTTTATACTCATGATGCTTTGATTACATTAAAACCTCATGCATTTTTTGAGCTTTCTTGCTTGTTTGATTCATTCTTTTTACATGCGCATGATTTTACTAACACTTCGTGTAAAAATAATTTACATCATCGGATAATTCTCACTTATAATCAACAGATACTAAATAAAGCATACATTCATTTTTTTTAAAAAAAAAATGACAATCACTTCTATGAATTTGAACCTGATTCGTTTTTATTGGCGATTTTAGCTTTGTAAAAATTCTCATTATACAAAAACTGAAAGAAATGATCAAACCATTCCGATTAGCATTAATACAAATGAAAGTACAAAATAACAAGAAACTTAACATCGAAAATGCACTTAAATTAATCAAGAAAGCGAAAGAAGAGAATAAAGCAAATATAATCGTTTTACCCGTAAAATTTTCATCTAAATTTTATTGTAGGAATGTTTTAATTCCCCTTATGGTGTTAAATATTTCCCTGAATACGCGGAATCTATTCCTTCGGGTGAAACTACTCAAGCTTTATCGAAATCAGCAAAAGTAATTTTGTTCAAAATCCTCATTTTTTAAAATAGGAAAACTCGATATATTTATTTGGAGGTTTACAATTTAATACAATTTATTTTTAGGTTCTATCCCTGAAAGAGAAAGTTCTAATGGAGTAGAAAACATATATAATACTTGTGTTATTTTTGGCCCCGATGGTAAATTGAAACAATTATAGAAAATGTTCGTAGGTTCTATTTTAGGAAAGCATAGAAAAGTGCATTTATTCGATATCAACATTCCTGGTAAAATTTTATTTAAAGTATTTAATGATATCCATAATTGGTTAGGAATCCGATGTTTTGACAGGAGGAGACAAGCTTACACATATTGAAACTGGTTTGATTGATCATCTATTATCATTAATAGAATACTGTAAGATAGGATTAGGCATTTGTTACGATATAAGATTTCCCGAACAAGCCAGAATAGCCTGTAAAGAAGGTATTCAATAAACCAAAGGTTTAGGTTGTGGCTTAATGATTTATCCTGGGGCATTTAATCTAACTACAGGTCCTTTACACTGGGAATTACTTCTAAGATCTCGGTATTTTAAATCTATTAATTTATAGAGCTATTGATAATCAAGTCATTTGTTCTCTTTGATTTTTGTTTAGTTTTTTGTTGCTGGCTGTTCTCCTGCTAGAGATGAATCGAGCGAATATAAAGCATGGGGACATTCTACTATAGTTAATCCACTGTATCTTATCTATTTTATTTCTAGTGGCGAAATCTTATCAACAATGGGCCACGGTGAAGATATCATCTTCACCGATATCGACCTAAATGTTCTTTATGAGTTTAGGAAAAATGTACCCATAGTTACTCAAGCGAGGCCAGAAATTTATAAAAAAAACAATAAGTGGTTGGTTTAATAAAGGTTATACCGATGGTAACTGAGTTCTACAAACAGGACATTCCATTTTAATCTTCATCCAATCCAACAAACAAGTAGAATGAAAAACATGAAAACAAGGTGATACCATGTAATCAAATCGATTTTCAAACTCAATCTCAGACATACAAATCAAGCAATTTTTATCCAAATCAACCAACAAAGCTCTCGATTCTAAATCATCGTTATTGCCCGTTCCTGTTGGTATTTTGGGATGATAATCGTACGATTTCGGTAAAAAGAAAGTTGGAACAAAGAATCTAGAGCCAAACTTATCCATCAACAAAAGTATAGCCATTTGGCCAAACTGATAAAGTACTAACAAGTAGAATAATTGTTTGTTCCATTTCTCCAATTCCACTTTACCGAAATAGTTCGATTCAAAATAAAGGTTTTGCCATCCTGATACATTATTAGAATATCCAAAGAAATATCCTGGTATTATGAGCCTCAATATCGAAACCGAAACCGTATAATAGAAGTTCAACCCATTAGAGATCGATTTTTTGATGTTCCAGAAGATTTGAGGAATCCAAAAGGAAAATAAAAAGAAGATAAAGCCCCACATCAGTAAGAACGCACCATTGGAAAGAGGAGGCATCACATAAAACATAAAGAAAGCTCCCATGAATAATGTTATATAGTATTTGAAGATCATCATTTTACTATTCTCATCATCACTATTTGGATATTGTATTCTACTGATTAAATTGCAATAACGAACTTCAAAGAAAGTAACTAACAAAAACAAGAAAAATGCAACAGAGATGAATTGATAATAAAGCTTTTTGTTCAATAATGAGCTGTTCAAAACTATGATCAATAATAGGGAATCCATATAAAATTGCATGAACATTGTATGCCAGGATACTTTAGTAATCATCGATGGCGTATAGGTATGTTCCATTTGTTTGATGTTCAGAATATTCAATAAGATTACTATAATCAAACTAATAGTAGCAACCACTTTCCATTTCCCAATTTCGATTTCTTTTTTATAGCCACTTAAACCACCATTTCTTTCATATTGAACTATATCCTGCTTGGTATGATTTATCGGAAATGGTGAGGTAGGATTGATATTAATTATTGGGCAATTCATTGATAAAAATCTTGTCCTACTTATTATAAGTGGTGCTTGTATGGTTGGCAATCCTGTTGGCTCTTTCAATTCGTTTTCGAGCAATTCTATATCTTTTAAGGTAGTCTTTTCGGTGAATGTATTGGGATCTAATTGTAAATAACCCATGAAAAAGCAATTCTGTTCGCCATATAAGGTTGATATGTCTGTGTCATCTAGATGTGATTAGATGGTGTTGGAATACCGAAAAACTTTTCGGATGTTTCCACTCTTTCCTCGATATTCTTTGTTATGAAATTATATATTCGATTGTATAGTTCTTTATCGTAACTTAATAAGCTTAGGAGGTTCAAGAAACTATAGTCTACTCTATTTAAATCAATATATTTTTGGGCTTACCTGTTTGTATAGGTATGAAATGCGATTGTTCCATTTAAAGGAAAATGGAGACCTTCAAAATAACTCGATTGATGTTCTTCAAAATTCTCGGTCCTGATACTCAAATAACCCTACAAAAATTAAATAGCATTTAGTCACGTTAATCCAAGTAACATTATCATAATTTGATAATGGAGTTTTTAAGAAAATTTCAAAGTAACCAAAGCTCGATTGATTAAACTTCTTGGTAAAGATAGTATCATTTTTAATAGTAGAGGTATTAAAATAAGGTAGTGACATATTTAATCTATCCTTGTTAGGAACCCATTTACCTAATAAATGTCGAGGGACTTAAAATTTACCTTTCAAATTAGCGTTCAAATATCTATAAAATTTCGTAGTATCGTTATAAACATTTCCATTCAAAATAATATCGTCTTTAATATCCAACCATTGCTTAGTTAACTACATCAGATATTAAAAAGAAATGGAATTTACAGTTAAATTATCGTAGTGAGTTGTAAGCTCTTCAGTTAATCTTTTTATCTTATCTTTGATAGGTTCATTTGCTTTATTTGCTGCTTCTGGTCTGAGATTTAAGTAGAGTAGTACAACTAATAATATTATGTACCACCACTGGTATCGATCCATCTTAGAAAATTCAGAGCTGAGAATCGATTTTCAAACGATTGAGAGGTCACGTGAAAATAGCAAACTCCCGGTTAAATACGCCCATGAATCCTCTACTATCTTAAATCTCAGGTGTGGTAACCCCTTCCCCTCAGCTCCACCTAGGATGTTCAAATTATTTGTTTTTTCACTATTCGAATAAACGAATATTTTTAGAGAAGTGCAATGACTAAAAATTGGTTATAAGTAGTGATGGGGCATGAAATTTCATGTTTTTTGTTAATAAAAATCGTGAAATTTTATCAAAAACTTAATAACTTTTTAAAAAGACTTTATGTCGATTTGGGAGCTTTATTTATGATACAAACACACCATCTAAACCTATTTTTGTCTAAAAATATTAATTATACTATGATGTTTTGTAATTTACTGCTAAAATTGGTTGAGTTTAAAATGAGTTTAATTTCAACTCATTGACTAGAAAATTTTTCAAATCAATGACAGGAGGAAAAAAGCCAATAAGCGTTGAATGGATAAAGTCATAGATAATGTTAAGGTAAGGGCAAAATGTAAGCACTGTAGCCACTTAAGAGCACCTTTGATTACAAGATTGAAAAAGCACAGTTCAACTTTTGAAGGTTGGCTGATAAAAGTGATTAAATAATTTAACATTTAGGGAACAAGAAAAACAATAATAGATTGAATATGACTGATTCAACAAATTCTACTGTAGATTTAATATCAAATGCTGATTCAATCAAAGAATTTAATGATCAAGATTTAGAATCAATCTCTGAACTACAAAGTCTTTCTACTTCAATCAATAATGAACAAAGCTTGATAACAAATATTTTAGATTTTAACAATGAAAAAAATCAAGCTCATCTTGAGCAACTTCAATGTAAATGGATGTACAATTCTGGTATAGCGCTTTCAACCACAGAAGATCCATATTTTATACAGTTTGTTAAAGCTTTAAAGCCAACTTATAAACCTCCTTATAGAAAAAAGCTATCAAATAGTTTATTAAACATTATTATAGCGATTCCTATAGAACTGTATTGGAAAAAATAAAAGACGCTGATACAGTAGGAATTTTAATGGACGGTTGGTCAAATGAGGATATAATTAACGTCATCATTACAACACTATTGCCGCTTTTGTATGAAAGCGTTTTAGTAGGTGCTAATAGACAAATTACTGAATATGGTTCTTTATTTTCGTTTAGAGTAACCCCTTTTTGATTCTTTGCTTAACTCAACCAAATTTTTAATGAATTTAGATTATTCTCATACTTAATCAACCAATTATTTAATAAGTAAAATGAGGACTGCTCTGAAGGAAAATAAAGAGCCATATGCACCCAAAATGGCGAGTTTTAATTTTGTTTCATTTTAGAAAATCGTACAAATCTTTGAGCCTTTAAAGATAAATAAAATGCAAAGCCGAAATAAAGTAACAGAAAAAATATACCACTCAATTTGCGCCAACAAAATGATTATATAGTAAAAATGTTTTATAATTTCCTTTAATGTGTGATGAGATTTCGCGAACTTAATGCGAACCCTATAAATAATTATACAGGGCGTAAATAAAGAGATAGTAACAGATGATGTTTGATAATTACTTAAACTGGAAATAGAGTTGGATATCAAATCTTTATCGGATACAATTATTTATATTTATATTAAGGGTCTGTACCTTATGTGATATCCCATCTCCTTGGGGTAGATATTTTGACACTTTGCCTTGTTTTATGATCTTTATGATTTTTCCTAAATAAGACTTACCAGTATCCGCGACGATGTAAGTCATATTATCTATAGTTTAGTTTTATTATATACTCCTTGGACCAAACATTTGTCAAATTATGAAGTGATATATTTATTTTTATACCATCTTTTGTTTGTGAGCCTCATTTTGATACAATAAGCAGAAAACTTGATAAACAGGCTAGACCAAAATAATAGAAAGTGTATGGAAGATACATACAATATCTAATAGTTTAATGATATTGCATAGAGGTTTTTGCCTTGTGTATTAAATATTTTTCAAAGGAATTGTCTATAAAACTAAATCAATGCGAAATAATCTCAAAGAAAGAATTTATTGAGGCTAAAGATTTAATCAGTTCTTAAAAAGCGATCCCAATTTCTCAGATATGTTATCCATTAACCAAACTATACCAGCTTCAACTGACCTCAAGATGTCGATCCAATGGTAGACACTTCTAGCCAATAAAACAGCAGAAACTATTGCAAAAGTTGAACCCAAATAATATATCCAACTTGGATTTACTAAAACTAAATCTTTAGCACCAACAACTATACATAATAATAGAAATAATTACCTTTTCTAAACTGATCGGCTCCTTTAATTACATATCTAGCCTTACTTCCTTCTCCAAATACATAAGCTATACTCGATGATATTCCTGCATAAATTACTTGGCCTATGTGTTATTAGATAATCATTTACTTCCAATTCTCATCATTTTATCTCAATTTTTCAAGTCTGACGTTTTATACGGTTTGTGATCTGCCTATGATCAATACATTACAAAAGAATATAAATGAAAACAGAATAATTGAGGTATTTTTAATCATCTTGTTTTTCCAAGTTTTTACTTAACTTTTCAAACAAATCATTTGAGTTTTAATACAAGGCTACCACTAATTATAAAAAAATTATTACTAATTCAAAAGAAATTATTTTTGGTTATAAAAAAATTATTAGTCATTATAAGGAAAATATTAAATATCCGATTAAATAAACAAAAATACCTTAACTAAATGTATATAATGTAACAAAAATCAATTCAATGCTATCTATCCTAAATGAATACTAATAAGGATTTTAGCACCTCCAATTTCAATACAAATGAAGCTGATTTATCAAATTCAATAGTTCAGACTACCAGATACCAAAATACTGCGAATGCTAGTGAACAAGAAAATAGTTCCAATACCGTGACTCAAAGGAAAACAAGAAAATCCGTCTTAATTTCTGATATTGTATTAGTAAAAAGTCTTTATTTACGGTCTGTCAAAATAAATGAAATAGCATTACATTCAAATTTATCAACGTCCGCAGTGTATAAAATAATAACAGATTTGAAAGACAATGACATGAATGAAGAGTTAGTAGCAAACTCAAAAAAACTTCCTGGTCCAAAAAAGTTTGAGAACATGGAATTTTTGCAAGGAATTGGGCAAGCTATACAGAATGACCCATGTTACACCCAAAATGGTATAGTACAAAGAATGGCAAGCAATTACATTCATATAAGTCAATCCACAGTATCAAAAACACTTAAAAAATTAGATTTAACTAGAAAAAGAGTCAAAAAGATAGCACATAGAACGATTGAACCGGATGTTATTGCTTAAAGAAAAGCATACTATATAAATGTAAGAACTATTCCTGTAAATTGGTTATGCTTCTTAGATGAAACCAGTGTAAATCTCCATACCACTGCTCGTTTTGGGTATAGCCCTAAAAACACTCTTTGTACATCAATTGTGAAATCTAACAAATGAAAAAATGTATCCTTTTTAGTGCTTATCAACAACAATACTGTTTTGAATTATTGCTCAGTTGAAGGTGCTTTTAATAGTGATGTGTTTTTTGGTTTCATTTTACAGTGTATTGACCATGGATTTATACGAACAGACAATTATATTGTCATGGACAACTGCCTGATTCATAAAAATCCGCGCATGTTATCTTACCTGGCTTCTAGAAACTTCAATGTACTCTTTTTACCACCGTATTCTCCCCAATTGAACCCTATCGAGGAGGTATTTTCTTTAATTAAAAGTAGGTATCACTAAAAAAGACCAAGAGCTACAAATTCTACTGAAATTCAAACCAATATGTTCGAAGTAATGGAAGATATAAATAATGATACTAGTATAATAATTAGTAGGTATTATAACCATATGCAGCACTATCTTGATCTTGCTTTTACTGGAAGTATTTTTGATTAAATAAACTCTATTTTGATTTTCTTCATTATCGCGAAAAATATTGAATTATTTTCCTTATAATGGCCAATACTTTATTTATAACTAAAAATATATTTTTTATAATCAAAAATAATTTCCTTTGAATTAGTAATAATTTTTTTATCATTAGTGGTAGCCCTGTAAAGTAGTTAAAGTTGATTTACAAGAATTTCATAAATCCAATTTTACGTTTATAGAACATTTAATATAAAAAGGGTAAGATGATAAATAGAGTTTTATGTTATATTACATGTCTTCCTGTTTGTTGTTATAAATTTATTGTGACTTTATTCTTTGTTATGAAAGAGGCTTACTATCAAAACAAATAGCATACAAAAGCAGTTATACTAATGGAATATAAGTATATTTTGGTTTTTCGCATTTATCTAAATATCTCATCATGGGCAATCAAAATTCGTAAAGTCCTCATTTGATGATCCCATAAAACTAGAATATAACTATTTTAAAGATATACAAAAATAAAACCTCATAAAACAATAAAAAGTCTTTGCTCTGCCTTTCCCTGATGTTTTGGGGAAATCTAACGATTGAACTCGGAGACTAAAATTAGTTAAAAATTCCCCTAGTCGTCATCAGTTTAATATGAAAGTGAAACGAGATGATTATATGGCAGTTTATTTTCGTTCAGAGTAGTCCCTTTTTGATTCTCTTCTTAATTCAACCAAATTTTTAATGAATCTAGATTATTCTCACTCTTGTTCAACCAATTATTGAATAAGTAAAATGGGGACTACTCTGAACGAAAATAAAGTGCCATATCACTACTTGAAGGGGGTGTATAACTTATCTAAATAATTTATCAGATTAAAAAAAAGTCCATTTGACTTGCGTGCAGTATCTGTTATATACGTTTTGTATCATTAACAATCGCGAGTGATTAACAAATTCTAGACATTTATTGTATCTTCAAGTTCTTGTTTTTTCAAGAGTACTTTAGTGGAGACTATGATGGAGAATTCGATTTTTATCAAAAATGAATTTGCATCTATTTTAACTACATAATATTTTCTTTAACTCCAGAGCTATTATGCTGTCGATCTGAATGATATTCATAAACTCCGAGTTTATTTCTACACCAATAACAAACAAAAAACGTGTGAATTTCAAAATTATGTAAGAGGATGATCGGCCCACTTGCTATTTAGGTATTTCACATAGAGCTTATTTTGGTAAGCATAACTTAATCAAGCCTAGCTTTGGAGTAAACTATGGTGAACCAAATGATGATGGATGAAAAATTGATGTTATGGTTGTTATATGGAAACTTATTAGTCCGAGACATAAATGGTTAAATGCTTAGTAAGTTCCTAAAAACATACGAACAAACAGGCAATTTATTGGATCGCCAGGTGAGTTTTTTGAATTGAGTGGTTATGCAGCTATTGTGAAATCAAAAATACCCGACAAAAAGCTTAATTATCCGATCAGAAATCCATGGATTCCAAACAAAGAAGAGATTGAAAAGCAATTAAATATAGCATTTAGATTGTTTATAAACGTTACTATAGTTTATCTAACTCATTTGGAAAGAAACAATTAAAATTTAACCTCAAATGGAGATCAAAATTAAATAATTCTAAAATAAACAAAGGGAAATAAAAAGATAGAAATTCATATAAACTCCCAATTTTACTCTTGGATTAATGATTTCTAGTCCTGAATCCATCAATGATCTATTAGATTCCCATTTTAAGGAGTACGATTTCTACCCAAAACAGCAATTGATATCTGATCTACTTGGTAAGCCACCCAAATTTGATAATTTTTATTTAGATGTCATCGAAAAGCTGATAGAAGAATTATTCCAATGCCAAAATAATGAAGATAAATATACTCTGCCCAGTATAGCTGATTTTGGTTGGACTTTAGTTATAAAACTGAATTTGAGCTTAAACAATGTTTTGTTAGCATGCTATTATTTATATTTACTGAAAAAGAAGCAACCTAAGTGTCAAGGGATATATGGATCAGGACATCGATTATTCTTAGCATCTCTAATCATAGCAAACAAATATTTATATGACGACAGTTATCATAACATAGTTTGGGCCAGGACTGTAGATGGATTTTATGGGTTAAAAGAAATCAATGTTATGGAATTGGAGTTGATTTATTTCTTGAACTTCAATTTGTACCTTAACGAATCTTTCTGGTTCAAGTGGGTCGATTACTTGGATTATCAATTGTTTGCTCATTTCAAAGACTTGGGCTTTGATGACTGCTACCGATCCCGCCTCACCAATGAATGCTTCCCGAAGAATTCTCGGAAGTTGCATACACCCGACTTGTCGCCTAATTGTAAAAACTCAAAAATAATGAAAATAGAAAATAGAAGAACGAGCTTGCCTTGCCTAGCATTATTAGATAAAGATTGTATCATAATGGCTTCATCAATTACTCATGTCTGGAACAAGAACATTGATGCAAGCTTTATAACTAAATAAATCGTATTTATTTACAACTTTATTGTATTCTCTCTTTCGGTTTAGGCCCTTTTCTTGAAATCCAGATCACTGATGAAGTCACGGAAGTTAAAGCAATCAGCAACAAGCTCCAAGAAAACCCCAGCATATCACCCAAACACCCGATATTAGGCACTCCAGGTTGTGAATTCCTTAATGAAGGAAGTGCGAATAGCATACTAACACCTAGGCCTAAGAGGGGTGGAAAGATTTCTTTTTTATGGAAAATAAAATTATAACAAATTCCTGTTAAAGACAAAGCTAAAGCCCACATAGCAAAGGTTATAAAGACAAAGAAAGCCATTGTAGTGCCCGTTCTCTGTATCGTCACTTTATAGCCTATTGTGCTATTAATAACTCCTATGTCGTTAATTTCTTCTTCTTTAGCTTCTTGATACTTCACTTTGACTGATTGAGTAGACCCTTGAATTGTTACTATTGATGGAACTTGTTCTCCATCTTTGTTGTAGAATCCAACAGGCAAAGTAAAAGAATACTCATCAAAAGGATAATCTCTAATGTTGCCAACTAATAAAGGCACCGTAAAAGTTAAGTGATTGTAGGATTCATGTTTCTTGAAGTTTTGATTTACAAAAAACCAATTTGCTGTTATAGTCTTATTAAAAGTTGCATTAGCAGCTTTGAAATCTCCCGTTGGTCTAATCTCTGAAAATAAATTAACTTTCTTACCAGGCAAATCCAAACTCAATAAATAAACATTAGCATCAATTCTATTATCCTCAAATTGCTTATGGCCGATTTCTAAATAGTTATTAATCCTATTTCCTTCTTGTTTATAAACAAGGAACGTTGGCAAAACGACGATGCACCATAATATTATTGTAAATATCAGTAATAGGATCCTTCTGATCCATGTTGATTCTTTAGTTCCTCGGCTATCTATCGACATATTTAAACGATCCAACATTTTTCTTTTATTTCAGGACTAGGTGTCTTTTATCTTTATTTTACACACTCTTTATTTGGAAGAAAATTTTTGAAGAAAACTTAATATTTTGGTTGAAATAAAAAATATAAGTATTATTTGGTTGATAAATAAGTATAAATTATATTTATTTATTAACCAAAGCAGGTTTTTGTGTACTTATTAGAATTTTTCAACCAAAATAATAAAGTTCTTCGAGAATTCTTCAACCAAAATAATTGGTTTCTCAAAAATTTTGGTCCATTTGGAAAAGATTATACCATTTGAGTGGAAATAGCCTAAATAGGATCGCATCGTAATTACCTGGATGCAAATATCAATATATTTCGATTTAAGTTACATCGATAAGATATTATTAATATTTTGTACACACTCCTTTTAACCATGTGGAAAACAAATCCTAAAAATACACACACAGCTTACAAAAATGTGCGCAAATAAAGTACTTAGTGAATATCAAGTGGTCACGATCTATGCAAAAAAATGTGGCAATGTTCCATTAATAATAAAAGTCTATTTTAAACAATGGAGGATTTCCTCATAAACCAAAAACATAATAGAAGATTGACAAGCCAACCACAAAGTTCTTGGAGCCAATCCACTAGAAAAAGCAATCAAACCATTATTAATATAAGTCTTTCTAATGACATCTAAAATACCTGAAGAATAACTAGCTAAAATTGGCTGGGTTATTGCGATCGCTGTTTCAGTAAATGTTAATTTGTTCGGTATTTTCGGTAGCTGCATTTGTACTTTTCGCTTTTTTAGCTTACTTTGTACTCTTGGTAATGTCTGTGTCTGTAGAACAGTTTTGATTACATCTAAATTTTATGGATAAGCAAGTACCTAAAGGTGTCGTTACAGCTCCAGCAAACGCACCGGCTAGGGCGCCAGTCCCGAGCTCGCCTGCAAGACTGAGATTTTTATCAATATGAGTAGCATACAAGCTTTTGAATTTCTCTAAAAATCAAACTTGTAAAGTACCATAAAGGGCAAACTGGATAGCAGCGCAAGGCACATCCCTTAATAAGGTCGCATCGAATCCTTTAAATAAAGATTTGAATCCATCTTTCTTGATTATCTATCCAAATTAGTTGATCGTGGTACGGTTTTAAAAGCATCGAAGGTATTTTTGTAATTATATCCGCTGTTGAAGTAGGGATTATTGAATCTTCCTTGTAATTGTAATCGTGTTTTAACTACCTGCAAATAAATATTAAACTTAAAATGGTAAATACTTCTGTTGGTACATAAATCCAGGATATTAAAACTTCTGCAATTGCTCCTTCAAAAATTATAAGTTCAAAATGCCTGAAATAAGATGGTTCGAAAAAGCTGGTATAGAATCTGGTAGCCGACGTTTTATATATTCATAAGAAGTAAAATAAAGAGCAGAACCGGATACTGAAAAATAATTAGAGAGGAAAATGAAATACAAGAACCGATCAAAGCCGGTAAAACACCAGAATATAAACCTTTTCTTACACCTTCTTCCAATAATATCTTCTTATATGATTGCGTTAAATTTATATATTTTTTTGGTCTTGGTTGTCCTTGTAATCTAGTTTTCACTGTATCCAAGCTAAACTAAGATTAAAACTTTAAACTTACTTATGCATAATAAAATCACCAGTTCCTCCACCAATGCATCCTGCTATCATTATCTTTTATTGTGATTTAATTTATGGTGTATTACTTTGTATATATCGGCCTCTTTATCCTCTTTGCTCATTTTGATTGCAGTTTGCTCGTTTGATGCGTCTCAACTGAAATTTCTGAAAATTGCATTCAATTTTGATGAGATTTACTAGCACCGCCTAGTAAAGAAGGATGTAAAAAAGTCCATTTTAAACTTAATTAAATATTTTTAAGATTTCTCGTTATTTATATCGAAATAAAGTTAGCTAGAATAATTTGAATCAACGCTGCTCTTTCATGAATAAATGCAGAAACAAGAGCATGTATTCGATCTTTTTGAAAATTAATAGATCAATATAGATGCATTTATTAGAAAAGAAGACAGTGATCAAATCTTTATACTTTAATCAATCCTGGATTTCCTTATTAATCCTAGATTCTATAGAGCTCCGAATAAACGCGATAACTTTTTGACTGGCATTAAAGCATAATTGATAGCAATCCTTATACTAAAAGTTATTAATATTGAACAATAAACTTTAGAAAATGAAAAAGATCCAAGGGAGGAAGAATATACAACTTCTTGATCTTTTAAAGAAAATACAAAGATGTGGTGTGATTGACTATTCTATTTAAATAATACTTGTTATAGGTATTTACTTTGATCTCTTCATTCGTCGGGTCTAATAATATCTCACCATTATTATCTATCACACATTCGACGGCCCCAATTATTTTATTTAAAGGAATACCTGAATCTAACAACAAAATAGATATAGAATTAACAACCGTAGAAAATAACTAAACAGTATAGTGAAATATTTTGTATATTACGGATCCATGGTCAAGTTCTGATATAATATTAATCTGAATTAAAGACTGAGGATGCAATTCTTTTAAAACAATATTATTCAAAATCGAAGTTAATGAAGACTCGATTTTTCTATCATAAACCCCTAAAAATTATTAGAATATTATACCCGATATTCCTGATCCAGTTTTATAATTTATTTCTATGGTTGTTTTATCATGAAGTTCCGATCTTTGTTTAACTTCAATAGGGCCATTAATGTTACAAATAACTTGAGTGGAACCTAACAAAAAGAAATAGTTAATATACCCATTAGAAATCTACATGATGCATCGGAATTACTTAATATGTTTTGCTTTGCTTCTAATATTCTTATTTGCTCATTTTCTCGCTTGTCTGCTCTCATTTCGTTGAATCAAATTTAAATTTTTGGCGCAATTTCTTAGATTTTTCATAGCACGACTAAAGTACGAACTTTTTTCTAAAGAGAGAGAAGAACGGAGACAAGCGGAAAGTAGAGTATGGAATGGAGGATATGGGATCTAATTACGTGTAAGCAATATAGTAGATGAGCGGTTTTGTTATTTTAGCTTCGAAGATTCGAAATGGGCACTGAATGGTGAACGTGAGGACTTATACTAACTTGGAAATGGTTTATTGGAGGATTGTGATGTTTGAATTTTAGTTTAGTGTTGCCAGAAAAGGCGTGGAGGGTGGGTATATCGATGAATGGATGAAGTAAAGGAGAAGGACAGGTAAATTACTGTGGTACCCTTGTAACTTTCGGAACCTAGTTTACCCTTTTCAGAAAAGGCCGAAGTGGACGTTTATGGACTTAGTCTACTTTCGAAGATTGCAGAGAATGAAGATGTATTAGATTAGTGTTTTCTTTTGCAATAAATCTGTCTCTTATTTAAAAATTTAAATTCTTGGAGAGATTGTATGCGATGTAAATAGAGAACTTACTTTATATTCAGTTTGAAGAAAATTATAAAATGTTTTTTTGGAGAAATTCATAGCTAGTTACATCTGAAAACCATTCCCATGCCAGATCGTATATATTTTTCTTTATCAAGTTACCTATATGAATATTCTTGCATTCTATAAGCTTTTGTACATTTTTCATTTAATAAGATGATTTCTGGCCGCTTCTTTATATACTAAATTTTTTCAGTACATCTACAAATTGTTTTTGAAACCTTAAATCAGTGATATATAAAATAAATCATTTTGTAGATGTTAATTTTTATACTCACTTTACTGAATTTACATGAAAACCAACAATAAAACAAGGTAACATAATCTGATTTTAAAACGTAACTTTGATAACATACAGTATGCAACTTAAATAATGGGACAACCATGATTTTGTTAACTGTCAGGCTATTTTTGATTTTAAATAAAAAACTAAATTAGGGAAATTTTAGGGACCGTCCCAATTTTTTACTACGGAACGCCCCAACTTTATTTTACATTTATATTTTCATATTATAAATAAACCATAGAAAATCGCCAAATAACTTTATTGGGTGCCACACAAAAAATGAGACAAATCTAAAACTAATATTTTGTGTGCTTATCATTTGATCTTACATCTCTTATACGTCTGGGCATAGATTTTACCAAATTATTTATAAAATCCTGTGGTAAGCTATACCACAATCTTAATAATTCATTTTCCAATTGATTTTTATTATCAAGGTTCTTTCCTCTTAACTCTTTCTTCATATGGGAATTTATTTTTGGAAGAGACACTTTTTCGGGAATTAAAATAGACCCTAAATAAATTTTCAACCAGTTTGTTGGTAAAATAAATTAAACAAACATTTTTTGCTTTAAATTAGCGTTATTAAATTACAGTTACTAATATGAACGCAAGATATTTACCGTAAATTAACCAAAACATTAATACTGAAGAATCACCAACAATATTCCAAATATTAGTTAAGAATATATTTAAATTATTCAACAAAATACCAAAAAACGAAATATATGCAGTTTTATCGATAGTTGCAGGCGAAATATCGAAAAAGGATCTGAGAAAAAGTGGTTTTACTTTCTCAAACACTATGTACAAGACTGCAAAAAGGAAAGAAGATGATGAAATAGAAAATAGGGAAAATTATCAACCAGAATCAAAAAAACAAAAAGATGAAGATATGAAAGAGTTAATTAATGAATATTTGACCAAATATTCTGAGATAACATGCAAACTACATAGAAATCAGCCTGTATTAAGTCTCCAACAATCTAAACTATATATTTATAAGAAAATAATGGCTAAAAACCCAGAAATTAATCTAAGCTTGTGTACATACTACACTTTATGCCCAAAATACTTCAAATATTTGAAAAAAAGACGGATATGTATGATATCTGCGTAAATGGTAAGAAACTTGAAAGGAGGCTAGGTGAAAGTTCTCAGTACAAACGAGTAAAGTTCTAAAAAACCAATGCTGAGTTAAATAAAGATCAAAAAGGCTACTTTAGACAAAGACT
>NIPM01001524.1:0-18132 GCA_002738285.1 Holacanthella duospinosa
TCAACGCAATTTTGGCCCTTATTAAACTTAGAAACCATATTTTTCACTGTATTATATTTATAGGCCTTTTATCATATCGCTTTAACCAATTCATTGTGTATTATTCCCGAACTGTGGCCTAGAATTACTCCAAATTTGATAAATACACGTTGTTCTTTATCTGTTATTGAATTTTTGTAAGTTATCCATTATAGTAATTTAAACAAATATCCTTTAAAAATAAAGCTTAATTTATAGAAAATATTATATATAAATCTTGGCACTAGATATTAATTTGCATATTTATTATTAATTAAAATTCACTTGCCTTTTTGCGTAAAACGGCGTAATATAATTGATACCAGAGATCATGGTCACAGCAAACTTTTCGAAAAATACATATCAGAGGATAAAAAAGAACTTATAAACGATATTTTATCTAAATATAATAACCCAAAGCCAAATATGATCAACCAATCATTGAGAGATTCAGGAAAATCTATACTTAATCCGAGAACTTTGACAAAATATATAAATAAGTTCAAAGAATTGATGTCTAACACAATTTTGAATTATCACCATTTATTTTTATGGTGTGAAAATCATCCTATACTTAATGAAACTATATATATCAATTTGGATTTAGATATACCATTCATTATTGATTACTTACTAATCGAAGATTCTCAATTACGTTTGTGTAGAATTGTGTTGACCACGAAGCGTTTAAATCTTAATTATATGAATAGAAACCTTATATGCACCGATGGTACATTCAAAACCAATTTGAACAACTATCCAACGCTAATCGTCGGTACCTGTGATAAGTCTAAAAGATTCCATGTCTTTGGAATATGTGTAACTAATATTAATACAGCTTAATCGTACGCATTTATGTTTAAATCTATAAAAAGGTCGTCGCATTTACGTTTAATGAAGAATTTAACCCTCGATATTTATTGGCCGATTGTGCCTCAGAAAGCACATCCGGATTTGAATGTGCTTTCCCTAACAATCAAGGATATATCCGATTATACTGTTATGTGCACGTTCAGCGTAATATATCAACAAATGCTTCCAAGTACATAAAGGCCAAGAAGAAATTGGAAAATTTCATGTCAGATGTAATGGTATTAAGAAAATCTACTTCTAAAAAGATTTTTGACAAAGCTTTTGAACTTTTCATGACGAAGTATTCGGAATATACAGAATTATTGACATACATAGTACAAAACTATGTTACCCAAAGGGAAAATTGGTGTTTTGGGATAGCATATCAAGTTACTACCACCAACAATGTTCTTGAGAATATAATGGGGTTATTAAAGATCAAAACACTCTGAGACGCCTTCTCCTTTTCAGTGAATATATGAACGAAATCGACGTAATTTTGAAGAATTGGTCGCTCGATAGAGTTTCTAGTAAACCCAGTAATAAGGCATATAAATCTAAGCCTGATATATTATGAAATTGTGGGATATTGCATTTAAGTGGTAAGCTACTGCAAATATTAAGATGTCTGTAGTTAAAAATAAATTATCGTGTTTTTTTGATTTAAAAAACAAAGAGATAAATGTCCTTGATATAAGAATCCATTGTTTACATGAACAAAATTTGACTTGGACTACGTTTCAAGATTTAATCGATATAGAATATAGTTTATGCAATGCTATTTTGATAAATAATAAGATAGATGGGGCTAGTTGTACCTGTGATTATTTTAAAAAAGATTACATCTGCTCTCATATTTTAGGTATTGCGATAAGAAATAATTGACTCACTGTCCCTAAAGAAGTAAGTTTTTCGCCGTTGGATAGAAAGCGCCCTTCTGGTCGCCCAAAAAAACTAGGAAGTGGCTTACAATGAACCAATAAAATCGATTTTACTCGGAAATCTACATTTTTCGATACTTCCCTATCACAATTAATAAAAACATAAACTCATTTACCTTAAAAATGTCGAGTCATTTATTTTTAATGTTCACCGTCTATAAATATTAATAACTACAGGTTACCATTTTCAGTAACGTAATTACAAAGATTATTGTTCAAAATATACAGTAATCTCCTGATTAAGTTCGCACAAAATTCACGAAAATCAGGATTCAACATTTTTTTCAAAAAAAGTAAATTTTAATCAATAATATTATTAATTATTTCTTGAGCATATCAAATAAGGTCATCTGGCGCAAAGGTATCTGCTTCTTCCTTTTTTAATTCAACGAAAAGTCTCTCGTTTTCTTTTTACAAACTATTAGATATAGAGTTAATAACTTCGTTGACTTCTTCCAATAAAGCACTAGCGTATTCTTCATTATCTTCATCATCAATATGAATGTAATTGTCCAAATCTTGATCGTTGATTTCATCTGATATTTGTTATGAATGTGCGCCATATTCATCTTATTCTCCAAACAATTATAAAATTAACAAAAATTGAAAATAAATTAGCTTATTATAACCTATTAGTTTGTAGTAATCTCTTTGTTTAGATTACCTATAACAGGCCTATACCCTGATCAGCTATAGGGTGTTATGGTTCTGTAGTACCGGGAACTACAGTGGTGCCTCCTGTGGCTCGTTTTTCTGGCAAAACGTACCGCATTTATTGTAGTTGTGTAATGGAAAGATAGAATGTTTGAACTTTAATGTAAAGAGACTGTAATTGCATGTTATTGGACCAAGCCTTTTCTGGAAGCCGCATTTTATGCTAGCTTCATGCGACAACATTAATTTGTGGCTAATAAAGGCAACTTACCAGAATTTCCAAGCGGTTCTAGAAGGTATATTTACAACAATATTGCTTCAATACGCTTAACTAATTTAGGCATATCAAAAATAGTACTATCTTGATTATCTACCATTTCATGGTTATTCACTATTTCACAATCAAATTCAATAATAGCTGCTTTCTTAAATGACTTTTTAATAGTAGTTTGAGTTATAGTTTTTCAAATTCTGATCTTGCTCGAAGATGATATTTTTTTAATTGTAGGAACTTCTTTTTGTATCTAGATACGATGTTGCTACATTTTAATGTGCGCAGTATAGTACTCGAAGAGGCGGATATTCCTGCATAGGTCTTGAGTTCTTGCTGTATTTCCGTAGAGGTGGAGCATTTACCACTTGTTGCTAATCTTCCAATACACTTTTTATCATACTTATCTAAGACCTGAGGACAACCTATTATAGGCTCTGGAGTATTTTTTTTAACTCTATTTATTACTCTGGACACTGTTGCTTGTGAAACTCCAACAATTTCAGCTATTTTTCTTGAAGATTTTCCATTTAAAGCAAGTTCGTTAATTCTTGTTTCAATGTTCTTCTTGTCATACCAAATAAGCCTTAATACCTTCTGCTAAGGATTTGAAATAAAAATGAACAATTTTGCGGTATTTTAGAATGTTCTAGAATGAAAATTTTGTAAATTTAAAAAATTCGACAAAACACAGAATCACCTACTTTCAACTTTGAGAAATCATATCTCTATCAATATTTAAAAGATATCTATAATATTTGGAATGTTATAGACAAAGGCTGTATCTATCTACCATATGAGTATTAGCTTGCTCGAAGTCTTACTCATTCATGAATTACCATTTACGTTCGAATTTCCCAAACACTGAATCACTTTTGAGGGCAGTGTAATTATAAAAAAAATCCCTTAGTTTTTATACATTTTTTCATATTTATTGATCAACAAAATGAGACTTAATAAAATATATTTAAATTAGCAAGATAATAAAAAGCGTTAAGAATATGATAAATCAAAGCGTAAAAACATTTTTAGATCAAAAGATAAAATTGGATTCTATCTTTCTTTAACATTAATTGTTGCAAACTTTATGATTTTATAAATGTCGATTGTTTTGTTCATCAGTGATACAAAAATCGAACAAAATAAAACAGATGATTATATAAATTTACACGTTTTTTTATTTTAAATGTAAATTTAGTAAGTGCATAAGTTTTATTCTATGTAACTGTTTTATTTTGTTCAATAAATTTAAAACTGGCATTAAATACCATATTTTGATGCAATAATAGCTGAAAGTATTCAAGAAGAATGTATCAATAATCGTATTTATTTTGTGTTTTATCAATAAATTATATATCCATTAGCAACCTTATTATAGCCTTTTAATCGTAAATTTTAGGGGGCAAATTTTTTTGGGCATTTCAAGCTTTTTATTGGACACATCGAGATGGATTAGTGGGCAAATCTTTAAGGGTAGTTTTATGTATCATTAAGGGGAAATCTTTTTTGGGTACTTTGTGGATAATTTTAGGGCATTTTGTCGATATTAAGGGGCAAAATTTTGCCCTGGTCATAATTAATTTTTTAGGGCCAGGTTTTACATTATACCTAAGTAAAAGGGGGACTACTCTGAACAAAAATAAAGAGCCGAATTAAGAACAAATATGTTGAAAGAATTAGTAATGCCATACCCTCTATAGCTAGAGAGCTATCAAATTAAAATTATAATTTTGTGTGTAAATAACCAGATATAGCCTATCTTTCATGTATTTTCATTATAACCACATATTTTATGACTAGTTATCCACTAAAAAAATTTTCCTATCAATTATGTGAGTAACAATTATAATCGTTAGATATTTAAGCCTTAGAAAGATCCGTAAAATGTTTATAATTATGTAGCTATTTAAATAATTTACATATTATGCATCTATACATCAACTAAAAAAATATTATATTATTGCTAATTAAGAGTAGAAATCTCATGAATCAAATTTTGCAAAGCTTTAAAAAAGATAATAGTCAAATACCAATTTGGTTAATGAGACAAGCTGGTAGATATTTACCTGAATACTAAAAAGTAAGAAAATCTGTTAGTAATTTTCTAGAATTATGTTACGATGTTGATAAAGCAGTAGAAGTAACGCTACAACCAATAACAAGATCTAATTTTGATGCCGCAATAATTTTCTCTGATATTTTAGTATTGCTTGACGCATTAAATTGGGATGTAAGGTTTGAAGAATATATAGGAACGGTATTACGTCAATTCGAAAAAAAAGGAGATTTTAAATATTTTAAGGACTTTGATAACCAGAAAATAAACAAAGTTTATGAAATAATTAGTAGAGTTAAAGCAAACTTACCAAATACTACTTCTTTAATAGGTTTTGTAGGAAGTCCTTAGACAGTAATGACTTATTTACTAGAAGGCAGAGGAAAGAAAATTTTTGAAATAGCTCCGCGATTTGTTTATGAAAATAATATTTTAGCGCAAGAGTTAATAGATTTTCTTACAGAAAAAACAATAATTCATTTAATTGGTCAAGTAAACGCAGGAGTGGATTTAGTTCAATTATTTGATTCATGGGCAGGACTCTTAGGAGAAACAGAATATAATCAGTTCGTTATTCAACCTGCAAGAAAAATAGTAAAAATATTAAAAGGAAAATTTCCTTCTTTACCTATTATAGGATTTCCAAAAGGATCATGTTTCTTATATGAAAATTATATTAATGATACTGGTGTAGATGCAATAGGAGTAGATCAATTTGTTCCAACAAATATAATGAAGTCTTGGAGTAAAAAAACATTAGTACAAGGTAATTTAGATCCTTTGATATTATTTTCTAATAAAGAGATTATAGTAAGAAAAGTGCGAGAATTAATCGGAAATTTTAAAGAACTTTTATATTTAACCTTGGGCATGGTATTTTACCAAATACTCCAATTGAAAATGTTGAGTTATTAGTTAATTGTGTTAGAGAATTTAAATATTAAAAGCCCTTTAGAAAAGAGAAAGATAGCTATAACTTTGTTAAATCTTGGTGGACCTAACAGCTTAGAAGATGTGAAGCCATTTTTATTTAATTTATTTTCTGATAAAAATATTATTAATCTTTCTAATCCTTTAAGATATATACTCGCAAGGTTCATATCTATTGTTAGGGGGAAAAATCTCAGAGATTATATTCTTTGATCGGTAACAAATCATCAATTTTACAGGAAACAGAATCTCAAAAATCGGCTCTTGTAGAAAAAGTAAAAAAAATTTTAAGGGAGGATTTTGAGATTTTTATATCAATGCGCTATTCTTCTCCTAATTCTCAAGATGTACTAAAGCAGGTAATTGAATATAGCCCTTCAGAAATAATATTGTTACCTTTATATCCACAATTTTCTAGTACAACTACCGGTTCATGCTCGTGTAAAAGGACTAGTCCAGTCCTTTTACACGAGCAAATTAGGAAGTTCAATTTCAATTAATAATATACTTAATGAAGTATAATGAAAATACATAACCAAAAAACGAACAAAGCAAGATATTTTACTATCCAGATGAAACTTCAATTTACTGTTTTGATACTGGTCTACTTCAAATGTCAATCAAATGTAATTCAGACAAAACTAGCAAAATAATAAAAACTTCAAAGCATTATATCAATGGATAGTTTTATAGGTGTGATATACAGTGACTCACAAAAATGGCCAAATGTTTTTAAATATTTCCATTTAGAGTTAATTGTTAAAAAAATATGCTAAATATTAAAAAACCATTAATTTTATATAAAACTGGCTGTCTAAGTTTTCTAAAAATCAAGTTTATAACTTTTTAATTTAAAGATTAAGTTAAATGACTGCAACAAAAGGATTGTTACTTATTTGGCCATTTTTGTGCGTTTAATCCGGATTTGGGTGATTCCTTTAAAATACTTGTTTAGATACATTATTATTTGGTTTAAAATAAAACATATATTTAAAATAGCTTATTCTTGATTTATTACTTAAATTAAAGCTAATGAAACAAATATCTAATACTAATAAAGACGCTATATTAACACATATTGATAATGGAAAGAGTGATAGAGTTATTGCTCTTACTAAACTTGCAAGTCGGTCAACTATACAGAATATTCGTAAGAAATATAGACCCTATGTTGAACTCAACAATCCAGGTCGTCCAAAAAAATTATCATCTCAAAACAAGAGATTTCTTGTTAATGCAATTACCTCCAGATCTCTAGAAACAGCTGTAGATGCGGATAAACTTATAAAATCAAGTTTAAACGTATCTGTTAGTAATGAGACAGTAAGACTTGCACTTAAAGAATCCGGTTTAGAAGCATCAGAAAAGATTAAAAAGCCTATGATTAGCAAGAAAAATATCAAAGAAAGATACGACTTTGCTAAACTACATGAAAGTTGGACAATCTCTGACTTGGAACGTGTAATATGGTCGGACGAAACTAAGATTAATAGGTTTTGTTCTGATGGCAAATCTTGGTGCTGGAAAAGGGTCATCAAACAGATGGAATCAAGAACAGTAAATCAAAAGGTTAAGCATGGGAGAGGATCTGTTTGATTTGGGGTGTATGACCATTAATAGTCCTGGGTTCCTCAAAAAAGTAGACGGAAAAGTTGTAAAAGAGAAATATAGAGATATTTTAATGAAGGAATTACAAGATACTATTAAGCATTATGATTTGATTGAAAACCAGATCATTTTCCAGTACGAAAACGATCACAAAAATACAGTCAAACTAGTACAGGAATGGCTGAAACTTCAAAATTTTGAAGTGTTAAACTTCCCTGCGCAATCTCTGGATCTTAATCCGATCGAGCATTTATGGGCTTGGCTTAAGGTCTGGCTTAACAAATATGATAGAGCAACCTCAGGCATGTTAGAACTTTGGGACCAGATTAAATTGGAATGGGAAAAAGTCGGTGCTGATTAGTGTAAAAGACTCATAAATTCTATGCCTAATCGCATTCAAGATGTTTTAGATGGCAAAGGTGGTTGGACTGATTATTGACAAGATCGGCCTCAAAAATGACCAAATAAGTGACGATCCTTTTGTTGCAATCATTTGACTTAATATTTAAATTAAAAATTTATAAACTTGATTTTTAGAAAATTTAGACAGCCAGTTTTATATGAAATTAATGGTTTTTTAATATTTAGCATATTTGTTTAACAATTAACTCTAAATAGAAATATTTAAAAACATTTGGCCATTTTTTTGAGTCACACTGTATGTAGAAAAAAGTCAAACATATTAAATTTAATTATTTCAAATCCGCATATAGCACTTAATAAGTATTTTTTAGCGATTTATAAAACTTTACAGCTGCAGTATGAAAAGGATATTATAAGAGAAGTTGAAATATCTAGAAGTAGTTATTATTAACTTGAAGTTAATTTACAGGGTTATGCATGGTTATATTAGCATGTATGCATTCTTATATTAGCATTCAACAAAAAAAATTATCCATCAAATGGCAAAGAAAGATAGAGTACAGGTAATAAAGGTGCTTTATGATATAATCATTAGAATGTCACTGGACGAGAAGAATTCCATAAATCAAATTGCAGAAACAGTCCATTTGGATAGAAATGTCGTCAGTCGGGTCATTCAGCAACATGATAGCGGTGTTCAGTTTATAACTGTATCTGAAAAACGAAAAAGAACAATCCACAATAGAACCAGGGAGCTAGAGAATGTAAGTCAGGTAATATTTAATGCAATTGCGACAAACAACTCCTATGTTCAGAAGGAGATTATTGATATTGTTTCGGCCAAAACCGACGAGTGTATTTCACAATCAACTGTATCAAGAAGAATGGCAAGGAGGAACCTAACCAGAAAGAGATTATCACTAGTTCCTGCTGAGAGAAACACCCCTGTGCACATTGAAGAACGTGTTCAATATGCAGCTTGGGTATCAATTATATCCAACGACAACCTGATTTCCTTAGATGAGTCAGGATTCAATAAACATACCAGGCGAGCATATGGGGGTACTCATCACCAAATACTAAAGCGTATATTACAGTACCTGCAAACAGAAACGTAAATAGAAGCTTGATGGCGGCAATTTCAGTTAATGGAGTGGTGGCTTATGAGTACGTAACAGGTGGGTATAATAGTGAGAGGTTCATTAGCTTCATACAAGAAAAGCTCGTTCCTTATTTTCAAGAAAATCCGTCCAAAATTCTAATAATGGATAATGCAAGATTTCATCATTCAAGCGATGTTAAACAAATAATAGCGGAGAATCGAATTACAATAAGATACCTTGTGCCATATTCACCTGAATTAAACCCGATCGAAGAATTCTTTTCAATGATCAAAGTCAGGTATAATGCTTTAAAGACACATAATCCAAACATCAGTATTGAAAATGCATTGGATCAAATTTTTCATTCTGAGCTTGAATGTGCAGGATTTTATTCCAATATGAGAGTATGGGTGGAAAAGGCTAGGAGAAAAGAACAATTTATTTGAATAAAGTATGTTTCTTGTGATTATTTCTTTATTAAACTTTTTTTGTTGAATGCTAATATAACTTTGCATACATGCTAATATAAAAATGCATAACCCTGTAAATGAATTTTTCAAGAATTATTTTGATAATAATAAAGTTAAGAAATTGGGAGGACCTGGTATACATGTTCAAGTTGACGAGACCGCTATTTGTCATAGGGAGTTGCCAGGATGTCCATCAAATATGGACGATGAATATCCTGGAATAAATTGAGTTATTGGTTTGATTGAAGCATTTACAGACAGATTTATAATGTTGCTACTTCCTGATAGGACTTCGATTACATTTACAGAGATATTCAAAGAGTACATAGATGAAAATTCGATTATTATAACCGACGGACACGCCTCATACCCATCAGCTGTTGTGTCAAATAATTGTTCCCATATTATAGTAAATCATTCATTGGGGTTTAAAAATGATGATGGTTTTACTACAAATAATATAGAGAACCTTTGGAGCATCCTCAAATATGAGATTAAAAGAAGAAGAAGTGTTAAAAGGTCTTCAATAATTAATTTTATTAATGAATTTTATTATAGACAAAATAATTTAAAGAAAAAATCAAAAAATGAAATGATAACAAGTTTTAGAGATATTCTATCCTTTTTATTTAGTCAAAATAGAAATTAATAATAAATTTGCTTTTTTGATTTTTCTAATACTCCCCTCTTAAACTTTCGAAAAAGTCCTTTTACACGAGCTTGAGCCGTAATATTAATAATAAAATATTACACAAGATTACATTTGTTATACACTGCCCGTCAAAAGTGATTCAGTGTTTGGAAAATTCGAACTTAAATGGTAATTCATGAATGAGTAAGACTTCGAGCAAGCCATTACTCATATGGTAGATAGATACAGCCTTTGTCTATAACATATACAAATATTATAGATGTCCTTTAAATATTGATAGAGATAAGATTACTCAAAGTTGAAAGTATGTGATTCAGTGTTTTGACGAATTTTCAAAAAAATGAAAAATCAATAGATTGTGTGCCCGCCCTTGGTTTTTATTATCTGTTCGAGTCTTCTAGGCATTGATCTAACAAGCTTAAGACATACTTCAGCTAAAATGTTGTTTCATATATCTTGAATTCTCTCCCAAAGTTCATTTTTGTCTTTACATGGTGGTCGAATTTTCATCTCTCTTTTCATATGATCTCATAGATGCTCAAGTGGGTTAAGGTCAAGAGATTGTGCAGACCATCTCATTACCTTTATTTCGTTTCTTTTGAACCATTTTTTATACTTGAAGCGATATGAGAGGACGCATTGTCATTTTGAAAGACAATTTTAAATTTGACCAAGCCATACAAGTCAATTGTATACATCAGCTCGACATCCAGAATACTCACATATATCTCAGCATTAACACTGCCATCAATTCTACAAAGATACCCAACACCTGATGAAAGCATACATCCCCAAACCATAATTGATCCACCACCGAATTTTTTTTGTTTGAGTAATATTGTGATCTCTGAGTGGTTCCCCGATTTTTCTGAAAGTTCTATCACGTCCATCAGATCCCTCTAGATTTACTTTAGTCTCATCTGACCATATAACCATATCCCAGTCCTTATTTTCCCAATTTCTGTGTGTTTTTTCAAATTCTGATCTTGCTCGACGATGAGATTTTTTTAATTGTGGGCATTTCTTTTTGTATCTAGATACGATGTTGCTACGTTTTAATGTGCGCAGTATAGTACTCGAAGAGGCGGATATTCCTGCATAGGTCTCGAGTTCTTGCTGTATTTCCGTAGAGGTGGAGCATTTACCACTTGTTGCTAATCTTCCAATATATTTTTCATCATACTTACCTAAGACCTGAGGACAACCTATTATAAACTCTGGAGTATTTTTTTCAACTCTACTTATTACTCTGGACACTGTTTCTTGTGAAACTCTAACAATTTCAGCTATTTTTCTTGAAGATTTTCCATTTAAAACAAGTTCTTTAATTCCTGTTTCAATTTTCTTCTTGTCATACCAAATAAGCCTTAATACCTTCTGCTAAGGATTTGAAATAAAAATGAACACTTTTGTGGTATTTTAGAATGTTCTAGAATGAAAATTTTGTAAATTTAAAAAATTCGACAAAACACTGAATCACCTACTTTCAACTTTGAGAAATCATATCTCTATCAATATTTAAAAGATATCTATAATATTTGGATGTGTTATAGACAAAGGCTGTATCTATCTACCATATGAGTATTGGCTTGCTTGAAGTCTTACTCATTCATGAATTACCATTTAAGTTCGACTTTTCCAAACACTGAATCACTTTTGACGGGCAGTGTACCAAACCCTAGAAAAGCAGCATTAGCATTATTTGTATTCCCAACACTTGTTGCCGCCACTGGTAAACTTTCTTTAAGCATCATAAATCTTTCTTTTTGCTCTGTAGAAATATTATGATAGTTAGGCATGTTGGTAATAGCTCTTACTTCATATCCAAGTTTTAGTAACTGATCACGATCTAACTGGTTATTCTCCTTCATCACATCAAATAAGCTAAGGCATGCTATAACACCATGCTCTATAGATAAAGCCTTGATAAATCTTATTATCCCATCAATATTGTTTAAATCCTTTGCATAAGCTTCTTTTATAAGATGCGCTAAATGTAATTGAAAAAATACAGGGTAGTTGCTGGCAAATTCTGTAATAGAGTTATATATTTGCGTACCTATTTGACCTGTCCACTTAACTATAACGCCGTTTACTTGTTGTTCTAATTTATGTTTTAATGTAATGAACTCTTGCTTATATTCTTCGTCTGCATCAGGCATTTGAGTCATGCATTTTGTATCTTTAACGTGCTCATTGATGATAATAATCATCGGATCATTTAATCTTTGCTGATCTTGCATCTGCTCATATAACGCATTATAGCCTATAATACGATGTGAAAACTCAGATAATTGTGAGATAAATTCTATAATATTACCTAAAATATTTGTGTATCTCAATTGATTATATGCTGTGCTGATGATACCTGATATTAATTCCTTATCTTCCGTACCATCTATTAACTGTCTAAAATCTTTAAAACTTGCAACAGCCTCAGTGATTTTGCCTGCATTAATTTCAAAAGCACTTGTTATTGTTCCATTTCTTTTTTCATCAAATAATTTTTTGAACACATCTTGACATTGTTCCTCGTGCTCAATAATAGTCTGAGATACTTGTTTTACTTGCCCATGATCATCAGATATATCAGAATTATTACGCGTAGTAGAGTCAGTATTTAACAAATCTAGATCTAACATCTGCAACAATGCTCCACCTAGCTGAGCCTTATTACAACTTGAAAATTTAGTATACCAGTTATCACCCGGCATAGGCTCTTTTGATGTAATTATTTCTACTGGTTTGCTAGAATTTGATATATTTGTATCAATAGTTTGTAACTCTGAGACGTTAGTTGCTCTTCCATATAATAGTTGATAAGTATTATCGAAAGAATTTGCTTTCTTGTCATTTATATCTAAAAAGTTACTACTATATAATGGCTATAAATCTGTAGATTTATTACCTAAAGAATTATTACTGATTATCTCAGCACTTATTACATTACTATTCAGTACTGCGCCCATAGCTCCTTGTATGCCAGAGCTAAAGTAGGAATTCTACCTTTATTATCCCAGATTATCTTAGCTAGATCTTTTAATGCTTATAACTTGAAATAATCTGCTTTGCTGTTCCCAGTCTCTAATATACTTGTTAATTCTAATGGCTGGGTTTGCTCATACAAATGATCAACTATTATACTACCTGATTCAGATAATGTGCTTAATGTACTACTAGCATCATTGTCTAATATTACTAACGTGCCTTCTTGATATATCTAGTTCATGTAACTTACCTTATGATATTAATTAACCTGTCTTTAAGAAAATTTGAATTAGAACTAATTTATTAGAACAGTATAGGCAGAAATGTTAAGAAAAAATATTTTAGGTCAAACAATGTAAATAATGCTCTATATGTTCTTAAACAATGCTTTAAAACTCTAATGGTTTACTTCTATGCAAGTGGCTACCAATTATTTGCATATAATGCGAATCATATTCTAAATATGTTAATATATTTAAGTATGATCAAGATTAATAAATATTGTCAATATATTTTAATATTCATCTTTTCTTAAATGAATTGTAATTTATGTTATCGTGTGCTTTACCTTTCTCCAGTATTTCTACTCTTGGACAAGGAAGGCTTCTCCAGTTGCTACATTTGTCCTTGCTACCATGCTGTTACTATCACCCCGCTGAGATAAGATACCGTATCAGTCAAGTTTCAGTACCTTACATGGCTTTCATCCTTCTTCTGTGGATTCAGCTCTCAGATTTTTAATGGCGTTTCGAGACCACCTATGTATTCGCTTCCGCTACGGCCTGGTAACTTGCTCACCACCATTAAGATGGCTTTGTCAGTAGGCTTCAATATTTCAGTTTCCCTCCACATTGCTACCCAAGCTACGAGGTTCTGACTTTTACCTCGACAAGACTATCTCTTGCTGAACAAATGCGCCTTATCTGGACGCACGGAAAAAACATCACTTTTCAATTATGTTGGTTAGTAAGTTTATATCAGTGATCTTTAACTTTGGTAGCTCTATAAAAGTAAATGAAAAGCCCTTTAAATCATGCGAATCATTATCTTTATCTAAAATAATATGATCAGACTTATAAAATACTTTGTCTTTAAAAATAATATTATCACTGACAGCAATAAATATTACTGCTTTTAGATCTTTATATCTAGCTCCTTCTTTCTTACCTTTATTTAATTGCATTGAATAGGCTTTAGCCGCATAATATGAGCTCGCTTCTCAATGCCTTCTTGCTAGGATACCAGCATCTCAATAATTATCTGCACTTCATTTTCATCTTTGCATAAAACATCAACTATGATCTGCTTCTTAGCAGCAATCTCTGGAATTTGGATAGTGGGTAAAAATGTTACTTCCTTAATCCTATCACCGTTTTTAAGCTCTAATACATCATTAATAAAATGAATTAGAATGTCTTTATTCTTTTCCATGCCAAATACACGGTGAAAGGCAACACCATTCTTAGGATCTAAAAATTTAGTAATGGCCATAAATAGTAATTGTTATAGTTTTGTACAGGATTGTAGAGTACATGTTAGTTATTATAGCATAAACCGTACAAGATAACTAGAATATTTGAGTATAATATTAGGTAAAATGTTAGGATGGTGTCAAACTAGTCATAAAGATTTGCAAATGAGTATTTTTTCTAAATTATCATAAAGAGTAGTTCTTTTGACATCCAATGTCCGGCATATTGTTGCCTTGTTCCTAATGTTAAAGCTTCAGCAATAGCCTGCAAAATTTCAATTGAAATGGCTTTTGGTCTTCCTCTGGGGCTTCCTCGCTGTTTTGCGGCTTTTAGCCCTGCAATAATGCGTTCTTTACTTAAGGCCAGTAGTGTATTGGTAAAAATAGAGGTGTGGGAGCGCACGTTTAATATACTTAAAATAAAAAAAGCGTATAAAGTATCATATTTTTACTTCTAAGTGGGCACTATTTAATATAAATTCTCAAAGGAAAAATGATTAAAGAGGTGCTAAACAAATTTCCATATAACACTTTGAGTGACCTCCTTTGCTGACGCTTTCTTTTCTTGATTATCATGTGCTGAAAGATGACTTCGTAACCAAGATTTTACGTAAGGTTCTGGATTCTACATTTTAATTGGGGGTCCATGAAGTTTTATCACTAACAAGTTTGATACATGCTCGATAAGTAGACGGGATCTTCTTTCGCTGTAAATTAGGTTCATGTGGCAAATCCATACTCACATTCAGCCGAACTACAGGCAATAATTTGAGAAAATATTTTTAACGGTTTAAGTTCAACTGGAAATACTTTTTCTGTGCTGCAACTATACTCCCTGAAAGCATTCAACGTGGTGACATACGAAAAACTAAAACGTTTACACAGATATTTGATTTCGTTCTGCCCGTAATTTAACTCAGAATTTGATGGCTAAGTATCTGAGTCCAATATCTTGAATTCTTGCACTATAATTGAATCAGAAGTGTCTATTGTTCTTGCTTTAATCTTGTTAACAACACTCGTTATGAATTGATTTCTATGTATAAGAGGAATTTTGTTATTTTCTATCAAATTAATTTCCTTAAATACTATTCTTGAAATAACTTCTTTCATTCCAGCAGATTTTCTTCCTTTTAACGTGTCACTTAAGGATTGTAGAAACAATATTGTTCTGCGGATCGATTTGTCTGCACCAACTATACCCGTTTCCCTTTTCTGTAAACTTTCAGACAAAATGGAAAGCTCGAACAGGACTTCATGCATCAAAGCTAAGTTAAGCACAAAATTCTTTGAAGTTATATACTTCTTAAGTCCAAAGAACATAGCCTTTTCTGTCTTGTTCCGTCTTGAATCTTTAATGCAATTTTCGAAATGGTTATATAAGGAACTGTAGTTTTTCGATACAGCAGATACAGTTCTAAATGAACTTGAAATTCAGCGTGTAGTGAGAATCGTTCAATTTTTCGAACTTCTTCACCGACGGTTGCTGCACACTCTTCAATCTCTTTTTGATTTTTAGGTGATTGGCTATAAATGTTATGCAGTTTGTCAATGAAAATTCGAAAGTTATTAACGCCTTGAACTTCGACTATAGAGTCTCCAACCGATAGTTGAAGCCTGTAGTTTAGACAATGCCATTATATTAATTTAGAAAATTTCTCTTGTAACCTCTTTCCAACGCCTGAATTCTTGCCAAGCATTACGTTTGCACCATCACTCGTAAAGCACACTAAATGCTCTCTTAGGTAATTCTCATCAAATCCAGATCTAAGTAAACAACTTATGATGTATTTTGTGATTGTTGAAGACTTTTGATCTGGTAATTCAATCAAAGTTAGAAACAAGCAAACTGGATGTTCTCCTTTTTCTACTTCTGCAAGCAAATAGATTATCAAACTGGATAGATGACTTAAGGTTGTGGATTCATCTACAAGAATTGATAAGTTTCCTTTAATGCTTAGGATTTGTTGACATATTTTTATATTCATCTTCTTTCCGATATGGTCAATAATATTTGTGGTACTTAATTTGCAGCGCAGCCCCGTAGGAATTTTTTTTCCGTTTAGTTCTTGAAGCTGGATTAAGGCAAAGTGATCAGAATATGGTCGATCATGTTTTGCGATAAAATACGCTGTTCGAAACACTTTTTCTGTCCCCTCTAAATCTGATCTGTGCATTTTTTCAAAGATTGATTCTAATTGCTGATTCTAGCTTCTTGTAATATTTCTAAACGCTTCGTGTGAGATGCACTTTTCTTATGAATAGTGATTTTTTTTCTTAAAGATGATAGCATTGAAACTTCAACTTTACCATAGGAAGAAAGTATAATATTTGTCCATTCATTTGAAATTTAAGAACCCTGAGTTGCATTTACACCTAGGCTTTCAACTTTAGAACAAGCATCACAACCAATTTTTCCAGATTTACACACAAGCCATGTGTATAACTTCTTCTGAAGTCAAATATCTTGAGTCCATACACTTGGCCAATCTTCAGTAACTGATTCTTCACTTTCTTCATCATCACTAGACTTACTACTTTCATTTTCGCTTTCATTGGATTCCTTATCCAAATCAGATTCTTCATTTGTTTCACGTTGAGTTGTTTCAACCACTTTGCTTTCTTCCCAAAAAAAGAGTCAATAGTACGTTGGACACGTTTTCCACTCATTTTCTAATTGGAATTTAATTTAAATTTTAGTATGCAAAGAAGCAACTTTTCTCATGTAGAGAAACAAGTGAAATGAATATTTTTTAATGAAATACAGATTTAAAAGGCAATTTTTTGACTACGGATGTTTCAAAGCGTTTCTTTCTGTTTATTTAATAGAGAAATGGACTTTCTACTCATTTTTAATGAGCAAGAAAAGACGAGTCATCAAATTTCGTTATAAGTGAATGCAACTTTTGATTCAGAAGAACTGGAAAAATCATAGAAATTTCGAAAATTTTTCTCAAAGGATTTAGGAAATCCTTTATAAATATTTTCGAAATTTCTATTCCCAAAAAGTATGGGAGCGGCACTCCCACGCGCTCCCCCTCCAATACACTGCTTAAGGCACATTCATATTGCGCAAGTGCTCCAAAAACACTAAACAAGAATTCTCCATGAGGCGTTGTAGTATCCATTTGTTCAGTTATAGATTTAAAACCAATATTATTTTTTCTTAAAGTTATCAACAAGATTGATTAGATGAGATAATGATCGTCCTAGCCTAACTAACTTCCATACAACAAGACAATCTCCTTCTTTTAAGTATCCAAGAGCTTCGTGAAGTATAGTCCTGTCATCACGTGTTCCACTTGCATTATCTTGAAAAATCTGTCTAGGATCTACATCTGCTTTAATAAGAGCATCATATTGCAGATCAAACACCTGACGTTCATTTTCACTATAGACACGCATATATCCTATCAACATGTTCGTAAAACCTATTATTAGTTGTCGTACTATATAATAATACGACGATATTTCTCGTATAGGATTTGCTTGTTTTTACTAGTTTGTAAATGGTTAAAATAATATTAGACGAAAAACACCTGTTTCCCGTACTAACATAGCAAAGGTATAATTGTAATAAACAAAATTCTTAGTTTTGTGATTTTTTGCTGATATATTGCCATCTGGCAGTCTTTTTTTAGAGGTTGTTAAAATAGATTAAACATTTGGGATAATATTACGCCGTTTCACGCAAAGAAGTAAAGGAAAAAATTTAAATAAAAAATTTATTATGAGATATAAAAACATGAAACTTT
>NIPM01001525.1:0-18127 GCA_002738285.1 Holacanthella duospinosa
TTAATTTAAAAGTCTTGGTATTATTAGTATATTATTAAAAGAGTGATTAAACAAAATTCGAGTCCCTCTTTGCACGCAACGCCCTAATATTAAGAGGTGAAAATATCGAATCGGATAATGTGAGATATTTACTCAAATCACATTGTGAAAATGATAGTACTTTGGGATTTGGTGGTGACCTTCCGCTTATACAAAATAAGTTTATCAGTAAAAATCTTACGAAATGTAATGGAGATTTAAAATCTTTTGATTTTTATATAATCAAAGGCTGTATAAACGCACCTGAATTGCTTATGATCAATTATTCACCAAATCATATAAATACTTATCAATTTTTGACTCTAAATAGCTTCAAAAACGAGACAAAAACTTGTCAAATTGGATTGAATTGCTCAAATTTGGATAAAAAGTGGACTTGTTTTAGTCGTTAATTATCTTCATTAAATCTAATTATTATTTCGGACATTTTTATTAAAGTGAAACATAACAATCAATAGTATTTTAGTATCTATTAATTGTTTTTAGGCTGGAGATTGCAAAATGTATCAGAGTCCCGAAACAATTCTTCAACCAAAAAAATTCTGTGCTTATAAATTACAAACATAAAATAATGATATATAATAGATGTATAAAGAATAGTTTTTAAGTCAATTCATAGCTTCTAAAACTGTCGAAAATAAAATAGAGATTTTAATCGAAGCAATATAAAACATTTTAGAATCAAATCAATCATCCAATTTAGGAGACGTTGGAATAGAAGTAGGAGTTTGAACTGATGAAGGCGTAGCACTAAGTCTATATCTGGAAGTAAGAGCTGATGTAATTTTTTGTGGATTCAATAGTTCTTCTTTCTTAAATTTGTTCTTAATACAATTCCTATTCTTATAAGTGAATTTTGTAGAAATCATCTCAAAGTTGGTTCCCCATTTTGTCAAATACTAAATATTAATTGGTTCAGGTTTACCTCGTAAAACAACGCAGTTTCTTCAGAAGTCCATTTAGTTCTACCGCTATTCTTTCCATGAGTTCGATAATTGAAAAATTCCTGTAATTTTCTTGTATAGACAATATTTTCTTTATCTGCAATAGACATTCTATTATAAGCATCGGGAATTATCTCCGGTTCATCATTGAAAATGATTTCACCATTTACCACCTTAAATCTACTAGATGGTGGCTCTCTAAAAACATAAATTAATGGATAAAATACGGTTTTGCAATAATCTCATCTTCTATTCTAGGTTGAGGAACATTTCTGGTTAAAACAGGCTCTTGATCATAAACCATAGTTTCACCATATCCAAATTTGGGAGTGCAAAAGTATTTCAAAGGCAAGTTTTCCATATCAAGCTTGCCGTCCTCTTCCATTTTTCTTTTCAATATTTGTTCGATTTCTTTGCTCTTATTTCTTTTTCTAGGTTTATGCTTTGCTTTTTCAGTTGAATCTGATTTCGATATACTACCGTTATCGTTGCTATTCTCTGCATCGTTAGATTCAACTAAAGCTCTACTACTTTTAATGATGTCTTCTTTGGAGAGAGTCTCAACTGATAAATTGTAAGGTGAAGAGGGCGTAGTAGAAGAATCTGTCGTTAAATCGTCTGGAGCCAAAATTTTAATAGGAACAGAATTAATTGGTTTCTTAGAATTTGGAGTATAAGATGCCATGAATTTTTACTTTTTTGCTTTGTGTAAAAATTTTTCTTTGATTTATAGTCCAAAATTCGACTTGTTCTTCAATTGAAAATTTTATTCATAATGTACTCATATCAGCCCAAGAAGCACTTGATAAGCAGGCAAATAAACAAAATAAAATAGTTTTTATGCTATTGTATTAAAATAATATGGCACAAAATTTTTGAAGCCTCGGTTATAATTCTAGAATATTAATGCATCACAATGAAAATAGGTTGAGGAAGCAACTAAAATAGCAAGAATTATAACTAACAGATATTTTATGGATAGTAAAGTTGATAAATACATAAATTTATTTTCATTCTTACTATTTTATTCATTCAAGAAACTAAAATTCCTCGACCAATTAGAATAGAATTATGTTTCAAAAATTTTGTCCCATATATCTGAAAAGTTATTTGTCATTTTACAAAAATCATGAAAATTTGCGTCAGAGAATTCCTTGCATGGGATTCTATCACATAAAGCTAAAAACATACTATTTATATTTATTTTAACAACAAAAAATATACAAAAAGATGAATTATGTATCAAACTAAGCTTCGGTTCAAATTCAGCTAAAATGTGCTTGTATAATCAAATCAAGAACTGAAATGAAAGAAATGACCGAAAAATCGAAGAATGAAAAGCACTACATATTAGTACATAGAAGTCAAAGAGATCCATTGACGTTCTCACAAGATGGTGCAGAGATGGTTTTAGTAGAAAAAGATGTTATTAAACATGTAAAAATATTAATCTAATCTAATTTTTTAGAAAAGTAAAGTGAAAAGATCCAAGTCCATTTAATTGACTAATTTTTTGTTTAGATTGAAATTTGATGAAAATTATAATTATGGTGCTCATTCAAAAGCTATAACTAAGGGAAGTGGTTCTGTTTATTTATCTGTAATTCATTAATCAAACTTTTTAGAGCTCTAAGGGCGAAGATTTACCCAAAGAAGTTTTACCATCAAAAGATATGGTTGATATAGGGTTAATGAATCAGCCAAATATTCCATATGGTTTTTATATACAATAATTAACAAAATAGAATATGAGAATTTGCAAGAACAGCAAGTTTTGGAAGCAATTGAATCTTTAAACGATCCACAATTTGAAACTAAAATTTCAGAAGAAGATGAAAGGGATGAATGGGACGATTATTTCGATCTTTTTGATAAAAAAGAATTGGACGAAGAAGAGATTAAGAAGTTTGAAGATTCCGAAGATGAAAACCAGGAGGATTGGATGAAAAATCTCAATAAGTATACATAAATTTATTTATATATTCAGATTTATGAAAGAGAAGAAACAAAAACCTATCTATAGCTCTAGAGTACAAGAGCTTTTATCAGAATCAAAATTCTCAACGGCCTCTTCAAAGCTTTCTTCTAAATATATGGCTAGATCGGAGAAATTAGAACTTTTGGATGATCAATTTGATGAAGTTTTATTTTATATTTTGAAATTTTTAGATCGAAAAAGAGTATGCAACTTCATCGTCGGAAACAGAAACAGAATCCGAAGATTATAGAGAGCAGAGCTATAAAAAGGATATGCAATTTCTCACAAAGAGACTCGATGAATTAAACTTTAAACCTAAAGCTAAATTTGATGAAAAAATAGAAAGAGAAAAGGCGATCGCATTAGTCAAAGAAAGGTTGAATGTAGAAGCCGAAAATGGACCAGCAAACAAACATGAAGATTGGACTTATGTACGTGATTGTTTGTATAAAAACGCTGTTAATTGGGATATTCAAACTGTTCATTGTAATTCTTTTTTGGTTGATTTTTTAAGCATCTATGTCTAACATTAGATCATTGGCTAAAGTTATAGACCCTGAAGATTTGAGAATACAATTGAACAAATGCGGCTTTCCTAAAAAGCCTAAGAAATCTAAACCTGTGAAACGAGAAGAAGAACCGGAAGAGACTGTATGTAAAGGGGATACTATACAATCATGTATGTTTTTGTCTTTAACTTTAGTGTGCAAAGTTGAGGAAAATGAAACTAAAGAACAGAAAAGAGAACGTAAAAAGAGAGTTAAAGAATATAGAAGGGTATCTTGTGATTATTATTTTTAGGAACGAAGAAAAGATAAAAAGGAAAACAAAATCATGTTTACTATTTAACCTTGGTTACCATTTTATACTTACTTACTAAATCTATCTTTTCATCAATATTTGTATCAAAATGATCCGTTTATTATGATAACTAAAACTCTTTAAATATGGATAACAATAATGATAGAATTTGTTCTGATACTTCATTACTAAATCCTGGTGCCATAAATGTTATAGAGCTCAAACCATTACAACCAAAATAATGATAATAAAGTGAATCAACAGGCACTTTTTTATGATTAAAGAATTTTATGTTATATTCTATTAGCCATCCTTTAATAAATTTAAAGAAATTTTCTAATATTTTCATACAATCAGTAACCCTAGGATAAATGACAGGAATAAAATCCAATGATATGATTAGTTGTTTTATATCATCTGAATAACATTTGCATAACAACCTCTCCAATCCAGGAAAGATATGAGCTGTATCTAATAACTTGTCTAAATTTTAAAAACAGGAAGAATACATTTTGTACGATCCATTTTAAAATGATAAATTTGATTGATAAAAGAAACATTTGTATGATAAGATTCTATAAAATTTTCTAAACATAAGTCTCCTATATTTTACCATTATGTGATTTTATTTCAGCAAACTGTTCAACCAAATCTAAATAATGAAACTCTTGATCTAATTGGCACATCTTGAATATCGCTAAAATAAAAACAAATAATTACAACTATCAACTGATTTCCCTTTTATATAAATAGGCCATTCAATTTTATCAACAAAAACTACTAATGCAGATTTAGGATAATTTATAGAAGATTTGATAGCATCTTTTCTACTCTCAAAAACGCCCATTTCATTCATAAATAGATCATCAATAGTTTTAAATGATAAAGTGATATCAAATTTTCTCTGAGCATAAGTACCTATCAAACAAGAAATCGAACTTGAAGATTTATCATCTTTTATCAACCTTAAAATTCTATATAAACTTGGGGAAATACGGGGTAGAAATGCTATTAGAGAGGTCTTTTGCTTTATCAACAAAGCTGTTCAAAAAATTAATAGGCGATTCAACTCTTGAAGAGGAATTAGAAAAATAATCCAAAGGAGTCCAACCATCTTTGTTCGATGATTTGGTATCATTAGACTGTAATCTAATTTTTTCGAGTCTTGATTGTGCTTCTTGAATAGAAGACGGAGCGGAAGTACTTGAAAAGTTACCTCCGTTCCTAAATATCGAAACACTAAGCCCGCTTTCGTTCTAAAATAATTAATAACACTTATTCACTTTAGAGACTATAGGATCAGGTTTCTCTATATGAATAGCAGGTGATTCAGGCTCCATGCTTAATGTCGACTACAAAAAATGGCAATATAATAAGAAATTTACCTTAATCAACGAATCTACATATTGAGATAAGTATCCGCTGTTTATTATATGATCCTTTTTATCGAAATACTGGAGGTATAAATTGACAACTCTTTCTGTAGGTATTTTATCAACAAAATTAAACTCCGATTCAAATGATGTATAAATTATGTTAATAAACTCTTTATACTCATTAATATACTGGATTTTTGTCTCATGTACTTCTTTCTCTTTACTCTTTTCTATTTCTTCCACATCCTAACATATAATTATTTATTTCTATTGATACATTCATATGTTTGGATACTAACGCGGGTAATTTCTCGTCAAATCCAGGTTCTTTAGAAAGAAAATTTATATGCTCTTCATGACTAACATCTATTAATCTATATAGAAAATACTCTTTAGAAATAAAATCTAGTCTTGAATCCCAATCTCGTATAATATTTCTTATTTTTTCACTATAGGCTAGCTCTATATTTACTATTAAATCTAGTGAATCTTCTTCTAGTAAGTAAAATAGTCTCTTAAATAACATAAATGCTCTCTAAAAATTCAGTCGTCATCTTTTTACCTCATTAACTTCTACATGTATATGTTCTTTGATTACATCATCTTGGAAATTTGAAATATAGTCTATTTTTATTATAATAGAATATAATACTTTCATATTCCTCTTCAAATATCTTTGCAATCTTTGAATTAATCCTATCTTTAAACTCTGATAAATAATCATTTCTAGCATGTTTAGGTAAGTCATAAAGTTCTATGATTGAATCTACACTCTCTTCTAATATATCGTCTTTCTTTAATTGTATGTTTATCTGTATATTTTTGCCTTTTAGTGTGCTTGTATCAAATGCAAACTCTGTTTCTATAGGAATGAGATAAATCGTCATGAAATTGGAATAAAATTTCTCAACTTTAGAAGCAATAATAATTCATTCCATAAAATGGTTTTTAAATAAATCCACTTCGAATAATAATTCGATCGATTTCAAGTATGATTATCTTATACCCTCAGAACGGCTTTAAAAAATTTCAAAATCATTTTCACAAAATGGACGATGATGACTTATTTCTTTACGGAGACGGAATAGCAAATGTAACAACACCATTAGTGAACGAAAATACAACAGTATCAACAACTCAATTTCATCCAACCCAATCTCAATCAAGTAAAGAAACAGCTATGGATGATGATTCAGATAGCGATATTTCAACTGATTCAGTATCCTCTCTCTTCAGAATTTATATTTTTATTAGGATATTGAAATTATTTTAGATACCAATACTTTATCGAAACAACCGTATTGTGTTTTATTACCGAGATTTGTAGTGCTACTTTAGTTAATTTGCAATTTGGTAAAAAGCAGCCCAATTCGACCAACAGTTCTAATGCTAATGGAAAGAATGTAGGAAAAAGTGAAAAGTATAATAAGGGTATTTTTTGAGTATATTTATGTTTAGAAACAGATTTAGAGAGTTTAAAACAAGAATCATTAGCTGCAAATATCAATTTAGATGTTATAGGTCGGTATTTTGATAAAAGCATTTTGGATGTTGATACAGATGAATTTATGGATAAGCCTTGGTTAAAACCAGGTAAATTTATAGTTACATTGAATTTAGGTGCTGATATCACGGATTATTTCAATTATGGTTTTAATGAATTGACTTGGAGGTTATATAAAGCCAAACAGATGAATATAAGAAACGAAACAATTAATAGGAGAAAAGTAAGCATTCTTCGAAAAATTGATACATTTTTATTAGGGTAACGATTCACTTAATTCTTCTTTCGGTACACCACAACAATTTTATTTAGGCGATGAGTATTCATTTAAAATAATGTAAATTTAGGCGTGATTTTAATCGTGGATCAAGACCGGGAACACCATCTCAAAATTCGCGTGGACAAAGAGACTCGTCTTCAAGACCGTTTAGTAGATTAGGAGCTCCAAACAGAGCCTCTGATTCTGAAAAAGAGAGATCAGAATCGAGAAGTAATCGAAGGAGAAAACGAAGTACTAGTAGAAATAGAAGTAATAGTAGAAATAGAAGTAATAGTAGAAATAAAAAGAGTATTTATATACTTGATTTATATTATAAGATAGTAGAAAGAAATCGACATCAAGAGAGTCTAAAGATAGAAGATCGAAAGATAAGACTAAATCTAAAGATAAAGCTGACGAGACAAGATCGACTAGATCAAAATCAAAAGAAAAGGAGGAATCTAGGGATAAATCTACCGAAAAACCAAGAAGATCATCTAGATCCTCCAAGTCTGGCGAAAAGTCTAAAGATGAAGATAAATCTACCGAAAGACCTAGAAGGTCTTCCAGAACTTCTAAATCTAAAGAGGATGAAGATAAAAAGTCGTCTAAAATTAAGTCTAGAGAAAAGTCTACTGAAAAAGAAGAGGTTGCACACAAAACATTTTTATTTTAGGAAATTACTATTAAGAGGAAAAGTAGTAGTGATAAAGCTAAAGAAGAGTATATTAATCGAGGTTTTATTATTATTATTAGGAAGAGTTCTAAGAGACAGAAAACTTGATGCTTTTTAATATAATATTTCGATTTTATTATTCGAACTTGCCCATATTTTGAAAAATATTTGAAAGCACATTCACTTCTATAAAAATTTCATTACTTAAGTTTTTATGCTTTTTAGTAAATTCGCAGTAGCAATCTCTAAAAGAATATCCTTATTCCAAATCTAGTTTTTCCTGATTACATTTTTGCAAGAGTGTAAAATTAGCCAAACCAAATATTTAAACATGCGTCCTTTAGTAAAAAAAGAACAACCTATTGTTCGAACTAATTATTTTATTAGTTATTGGTATCACTTTTTGCATGCATTCTACGTTTTTTCGAATTTCATTTACAAAAATCTGAAATGAATCGAATAGACTTATCCACTCATGGTTCAGAGCTTAATACAACTTATCAACAAATACTGAAAGATAACAGCGATATAAACTGGATCATATTTGGTTTTCTGAAAGGCGGTAATGCTTTGAAGATTATTGAAACTGGAGGTAAATTTTTATAGTCCATTTTCATTATCCCTACACGAGCGTATATTTATTATTTAGATGGAGGATTGGAAGAGATAAGCGAAGAATTTGATTCTGGTAAAATGCAATTTGGTTTAGTTAAAGTAGAAGATAAAAACACTAAATTACCGAAATTTATTTTTATATCTTGGGTAACACCCATCAACTTCATTAATTTCTGAAGTGCGGAGAAGGTGTACCCGTTAATATAAAGGGACTTTTGGGTTCTTATTTAGAAGATATGAACCGGTTTATAACCGTAAATTGGATTGCATTTATAGAATTTAATAGAGCTATCATTTACAAATTAATGCTAGGACCGAAGTATCTAATTATTCAATCTTATTTTATTAGGAAGATGTAGACCCAGAAACTATAATGGATAAATTGGACAAGGCATCTGGTTCGAAATATTCTTATCAAGATAACTCGAACGTAAAATACACCAGGAATACCAACACTTCTACTCCCAATACTAACCTTAGCATGAACACTACTACCGGAGTGAATAATAAGTATAAGCCGCATGCTCAAGAAGTTGTTAAAAAGAAAAGTTGGTCTCAACAAGAAGAAGAGAGAAAGAAAAATTGGGATCAACAGAAAGCCGAAGAAACTCACAAAGTTTCTAATCAACAAACCTCTGTAAGCAGTAATAACACTTTATCTTTCACAACTAAAGTTGCTACTAAACCCATTGCACAGACCAATAATGATCAAGAGGATATTATAGTATCTAATTTAATTTTGATCTTTTAATAGAAGAATTCGAATGAAAAGGTTAAATTACCAACACCAAAAAAGATTAATACCAATATGTTCCAGAAATTCCAAAATACAACTCCGGAACCATCCCGACAACCTCCAGTAAGAAAAATCAGTACAGGTAAGATTTGTGATACCAGTAATAGTCCTTATAATTCGCTTTCGCATAAATCCGGTAGTACCTCTCCGGTTACTGTTCAAACTCAATGGAATCAAAACAAAGCTGAACCTTATAAAGATAAAACACCGTCACCTCAAATTGAAAGCCAGCCATCAAGTGGACATACGCTTTTAAGGTAAACATATATCTATGAACTCGTTTATGTAGTCATAATGAAAGGTTTGGATCGAGAGTTGGGGTTCAAAATTTGGTTAATAGTTATAAATCTAATGAAACTTCCCCTGATTCACCTAATCTGAAATCTAGCAGTCCTCAAATCAATAGAATATCTCCTTCTAATCAAGTTAAACCTCCATCGCTAAAAGTTGAAAACAAACCAACAAGTGCAGATCATTCCAAGTATTATTTGTTATCGTTTTATTTTTTGTAGCTTTAATGATGGGTTTGGATTCAGAGTTGGTGTTAAGAGTATCGTTCCTGGTTATAAAACCAACGAAATTACGTCGGATTTAAAATCTAATAATCCATCATCATACACCAATGTTGATGGCCAAAGCAAACCAGAACAAATTAAAAGAGCTCAATCGCCATCGGATTTAAATAATCAGATTAGAGATAGTTTTGATAAACAAACTCCTACTAAGCAATTCAATTCGGTTCATTCACCAACGCAAAGTATTAGTATTAAAAACCAACAGAATACTATACAAGAAGATGAAGAAACTGAATCTTTGGAACCTCAAGTCTCGAAAAATAATAAAGTCCAATCAACTCTAAATAATAACCATAATGATTCAGGTGGGGATTCAAAGAAATTGCGAACTTCTATAGATCATTTGAAAGATTTGAAATTAAATGATGGTGGTAGATTGAGAAGTTCGGTTTTTGGCGAAGTGAAAGCACTAAGTCTGTTCGGTCACGACGCAGGTATTCTTACCAACTCTTTAATATATATGTTTGTGGATTAGAGGATGAGAATGAGATTAGTTTTGAGAAAGGTGAAACGGTGATTATAACGGAGAAAATCGATGATGGGTGGTGGAAAGGGGTTACCTCTCAGGGAGAGGAAGGATTGTTTCCAGGTATATATCGATGTCATTTATTTTGTGTTTGGATAGCTAATCATGTGAAAGTTATTTCGGGTGATATTGATGAGATTAAACAGGTGGATCAAGTTGACCCTGAAGATAATCCTTGGACCGAACAACTAACAGAAACTACAGAAGAACCACGCGTATCGCAACAAAAGTCAGAAGGATTAACGGCTATTGCTTTATATGAATATGAAACTAGTATTTTATATTGTTTTTGATTGTTAGATGAGGATGGTGAATTGCCGTTTTCGCAAGGTGAAACTATCACTGATATTGAACAATTAAATGAGGATTGGTGGAATGGTACTAACCAATCGGGATTACACGGAATGTTTCCCGGTATACCCACCTTCATAAAATGATATTTTTGCTTATAGCTAATTACGTGGCTTTATCGAATCAACAAGATGGCCAATCAGGTGAGTCTAATCAGGTTCATCATAGATCGTTTTGATTTATCCTTGTTATTAGGGTATGGCGATTGCTTTGTTTGATTATGATGGTCAGGATGAGGATGAATTGACTTTTTCAAAAGATGAGGTTATTTATCAAGTTGAATTTGCTAATGAGGAATGGCTTAAAGGCGTTAATTCAAATGGACAATCTGGTATATTTCCGGGTATTCCTTTCCTTATGATGCTTATTTTTGTTAGCTAATTATGTGCAGTTGAATTAGTGGAGTTTTTTATTTAAATTTTTTTTGTTTTTTCTTCCTTCACGTTTTTATCAAATTTGGTTTTTACTTCTTTTTTGCATTTGAAATTTTTAATTTAGATGGGCAATATGGATTTATCATTGGATTGTATATTCTTTTATAAACTTCTTATTTTGTTAGTCATCGAACCTGATCAGTATGAAAAGGTTAGAAAGACTTTAAAAGTCAACATCAAAGAACCTTTATATTTTCTTAATTACATTACTCCCGAAATGAGATCACTAAAGAAAACATTATACAAATATCTCAAATACAATATCGGAGAATATAATAAATTATTTAAAGATAAACCATTAGATTTAAACCTTAAAGTAACCCCCTCTTTCTAATTAATTGAATAGTATGAGAAATTATTTAATCAAGATCAATTATTACAATTAACCCAAAAGCTAATAGAAAATAACGTTAGTTTATGTCATGAAATCAACAGCGAGATAAAAGAAAAAGTAATTCACATGTCTGAAGTAAATTAGATTTCACAAGGATTAGAAGAGCATTTAGATTATGCCAGTTACATCGAGAAAGAATACCCCGAATTAACCGATATAATCAATGTAATCCCTCCTTTTTGATTGATGATGGATTAGGAAGAAAAGCCTAGTCAAGCAGTTATGGATTTAATGGTCTTGAGTTTGAATACTATTGGTGCTCATCATGAAATAAATTAATTTGTCTTAGTTACAAACCATCTAGAACTGCATAACACAGTTTCGTAATATCTTTCAATAGATAATTGTTTCATCTCATTTCTATGTTTTTACATTACAAAATTAATAGAATAGAATCAATATTGTTAACTATAAAATATTTGTATAAGGTTAAAAATAAATCACAAGATATCCAATAAAGTTTTTTAAAAATCAAATAATTGAATCATAATTTTAAATACAAAAACTGGACCCAGAGGAATGTATGGGGATCACTAGTCCCATCAACTAAATTTCACTGGATAAAATCCAAATGTAGTGAACAGTTATCAAAGTAAATTGGTTTGAAGGTGTATGTTTGAAATTTGGATTATGGGTTTATTGATTTCTTTTTTGATCAATACCAAAAAAAATAAGTGCAAACTGTTTTTTAAATGATTTGATATTTGAATGCGATAGAAAAACTCTACAAAATATAGGATATTTAATTTGGTACGAATCTTTCATAGAGCCTCATAGTAAAAGTAAATTATCTTCGTATCTAATTGTTTGCCTTGATAAAATTGTTTCCAAAATTAATTCAAAAATGGACACAGTGACCGAATGGACAACAGAAGATGTATGCTCCTGGTTAGGCACAATAGGCTTTATAGAATTCCAAAAAACATTTTGTGGTACCCTTCCATAAGCATTTGATTTTGAATTTAGAAAATAATATTACAGGAAAGGAATTGATTTTAATTGACCATGATAGCTTGAAAGTCTTAAACATTATTTCGGTTGGTAAAAGAGTCCTGTTCCTAAAAGCTTTACTGGAATTAAAAGTCCTCTATCATCTACCGCTAATAGCTAATAACCCTTCGTCTCGTACTTTTTTCGTTTTAAATTTTGTAGAGAATGAATTAGAAGCTGTAAAATCTCCTCAACTCATTAATCAAAATAGCAAGCTCCTATGTTCGATTGCCATAATATATCCGACCCACATATTATTTTGGCTTTAAAAGAAAGAGGTATACATTGAATATAACTTTTAGATAATGCGATATGTAATCTTATCCAAGAAGTAGAGAAATTAGGAAAAGAAGTGAAATATTTATCTGAAAAATTAGCCAACAAAGATGCCTTGAAAAGGGTAACTTGATGTTATTATTTTTTAGACTGGAACTCTAAACAAAAGAAGACCTGCTCCTATTGTCACTAATTTGTATCCCAATTATGAAACTATATCCGAAAATATACGGACAGAAAAAAGTCCTAATGATAGAGTATTTATTTTTATTGATGTTTTAGGGTATGGAGAATCTTTCTTTGAATAGACAAGATAGTAAAATGGAAAATGAATTAATAAAAGGGTTTAAATGTACGATCGAAGATGATTGTACAAAAGTGATACCTGCAGCATTGAAAAGATATAAAATCAAAGGAAATTGGCAAGAATATAGCTTGTATTTAAGTTATGAGGATCAAGGTACCTTCCATCGAAACTAATTTTCTTTAGAACATAAATTAGAGCTTGATGAGAAGCCTTTGAAGGTTTATAAAAACCTTAAAGAGGCTAATAAAAACCCAGCTTTTCTATTGAAACACGACAAGAAAAACAAATCATCTCAGATTGTATTTAACAAAGTTGAAGGATCAACCGATTATGTGTTGCCTACACCAATGTCTTCTCGGAAAAATTCTTCCGCTAATATGTAAATAATAAGTTTATAATAAACTCATTTCACCTAATACTAATCCTGGTTTCTTGTTTAGCCATAACTTTTCTAATTCATATTGATTTCGTGCTTTTGGTGTCATGAAATGCACTACCATCTTTCCGGCATCTAATATGAACCATTCATCATTAATCTCGCCTTCAACTTCTAAAAAATCGGGTATATTTGGATCCGTCTTTCTATTCTCTTTTAACTATAAAGATAAAAACTTATGGAGCGATACAAAACGTCTAAACTTATCAGCAAAAGCAAAGCAATGTACATTAGAATTAGATTCTGAAATGATTAATAGATCGAAGAAATTATTTCGATCTTTAATATCTAATATAGTTATCTTCTTCCCTCCTTGTTTTAAAAATTCAATACTCTTTTCTATTATATTAGTTACTATTGGTTTCTTCTTTTCTTTCATCCAAAATGGGAGATCAGTTTGTTGTTCTTGTATAACAGGTGCCGCTTCTTCAACAAACCAATAGTCTATATAAAAGAGGTTATAAATAACAATGAACTGTTATCAGATTTGTCTGTGTAAAATGACTTTCTATATCTATTAATCCTCATGATCGGTTTTAGTGCATTTACTCTCTTCATCGAAAAATAAAATATCAAATTTTCAATTAGATGAACAGAGCCAGCAGAATCATGCGAGAAACGATTCGAAAATACAGTATAACGAAACAAAGACCCACTTCAATAACTAAAGCGGGTACGACACTTAGCGGAATTAATATTTATAAAGATGGTGTTGACCCAATTGCTTTGGAAGATGATCAATATCCAGAATGGTTATGGTCAATTTTAGAGGTACCTTCCGAGCAAGACTTTCTTACTTTAAAGAAGAAATTAAATAAAGAGAAAATGAAACAAAATAATCTATCCAAAAAATTATGATTAAATCGTCTTCTTCATTTCTATCTTTATATGCTCGAAATATTACCTTTACTATAAGAATAAGTTATATTCCTATATATTATTTATGGAATTATATAATATTATCATAGATTTGTCGAATTTTGTGTCTTTATTCTAGAAAAACCATCCTATGAGAATTTGCAAAAAAAAATCAGTTACAAAGATATGGGACAAAATTTTTGAAGCCTCGGTTATAATTCTAGAATATTAATGCATCATAGTGAAAATAGGTTGAGGAAGCAATTAAAATGGCAAGAATTATAACTAACAGATATTTTTGAAACATAATTCTATTCTTATTAGTCGGGGAATTTTAGTTTCTTGAATGCAAAAATAGTAAAGTTGATAAATACATAACTTTATTTTCATTCTTACAATTTTATGCATTCAAGAAACTAAAATTTCTCGACCAATTAGAATAGAATTATGTTTCAAAAATATTGTGCCATATTAATGCATCACAGTGAAAATAGGTTGAGGAAGCAACTAAAATAGCAAGAATTATAACTAACAGATATTTTATGGATAGTAAAGTTGATAAATACATGAATCTATTTTCATTCTTACTATTTTATGCATTCAAGAAACTGAAATTCATCGACTAATTAGAATAGCATTATGTTTCAAAAAAATTGTCCCATATTAGTGGAACCTAAAGGAAAAGAAAGAGAATTTTGAATTAAGCACGAAATGTATTGGAAAACCATCAAACATTTCCTATCAAAAACTCTTGATTAGAAACATCCAAATAAACGTAAGATCCAGACGAAAGTGAAAATGAAGAAGTGCCAACAACAAAATTATTTTCATTTTTCAGTATGAAAGGATTCTCTTCACTAAAAAATAACATCTAAATCATAAATTAAACATAATGTACTATATCAGGTTCTGATTCTAACCATAAACTCTTTTCATGGTCAGCTTTGATGGTCAAATCTTTATCAAATGGACAAATATGATTATTCAAAACCAATGAATTATAATTCTAAAAAATATATATGAATGTGGACAACCTTAATTCTTATACTATCTAATTGGAAGTTTAAATCACCTTTATTTGTCTCTTTAAACAAAGAAAAGTTCTTACATAGGTTATAATGACTTCTAAAACCTAAAACCGACATATTTCCATACGAAATTCTAAAATATAAAGTCACAAAATACCTTGCTGGATTCGAGGTAAAGTGCCAATTATCTTTATCATCCAAATACATTGAAGGTTTAGGCAAAATATTCCAAGATATAGAATCCAAAATAATATCATTATAGCCAGGTATAATTATGAATTTAGATGATTTTAATGTTTGGGTTAAATGGGATTTAAATTTTTGAAATTTTTCTAAACCCAATAAATTTTTTCTTTGAAGGTTTACTTTTGAATTCTTGGCTATCTTTTCCGTTAGCTTGTATTTTTGTACTCCATAAATTTCCTGCTATAACGAAGAGGTTTGTATTCAAATATGCTATGCTATCAATAAACTTATCCAAAAGATCCCAAACCTATCCATTGAGATAAATAGAATATTTCACATATTGTTTATCTAAATAGATATCACTCAAGAAAAATATTGAGTCATCGGTATCTTTAAATGTGTATTCATCATTTAACTAAGGTTATTGTTAGTAAATTTACTGTCTGAAATGTCATAATCTTATTGCTTTAAATATAAATAGTATGTTATTTACTTAAAGTAGCTACCTTTGAGGATATGAGGTGAATGATATTCAAGGGTTTCTACGACTAAACACAAAAACTCTTCATTATTAATCGATAAAGTTCCTGATCGACCTATGACTGTAACAATACCATTTTCAAATAAATAATCTTTATCTGTAAATGACTAAAAATTAATTTGACAAATTTTATACATAAGATTGAAAATTTAGATAAATTGTTCCTTCCTCATCTTCTAATTCTATCAATCCTTTATTCTTATCTTTTAGCTTGATTATTCCCGTTATGATAAGCTGTTTATTTTGTTCGCTCCCTCTTACGGTCTTTGTGGTGTTTAACTAGCAAATCAAAACAAATGAGATACCATGTTTAAAAGATTATGAGGGAGATTATTTTTAATAGACAAAAACCTATTCAACAAGAAATCATATTCATGTACACTAATTAAATAGTATGTCGTTTTTTATTACGTTTTATTTTTGTATTTCTTATCATAACTTGATTCAATTTGAAATTCTCGATTCTCATTATTCCTTTGCTTCTTACGTTCTTTCTTATGCATCTCTATGGCAGTATCAATAACACTTACATCCACAATACTAATCCCATCTGAAAAATATAAAAATATAATTAACTATTGGAGATTGATTGAAAAATAATCGATAAAGATTGATCAATTTCATCTGAATTTAGAGTTATTAAATATTGACGAAGTTTTTCGAAGCTGTTCTTCTGAATTGTTAATTGGTATTTCTTGCTGCTTTTCATAATCCGATTTTGCATCATTTTAGCACTTATCGTCATTTTTGTAAAAAATGAAATTTCAAATTTGACTCGATGATTGATTAAAAACTAGAGGTTTGATATCAAATATTTCAAAATGATGATTTAGAAGCAATCGATTGATATTCCGGTCTAAATATGTTATTTATTGGTTTAAGATCGATGTTCATTTCCACCCACAATCAAGTTTGCAATAATTGGGATACTTTGGTGATTACCTAAATTGCCAAATGATGTAGAACAATATTGAAGATTTAATGATTATATTACGATGGTAACTGAGGAGTTAAGCCGAATCAATGGTTTGGTTGATTGCAAAACTAAAAATAAGACTTTAATTGTTTATTTAAAAAATCAAATATATAATCTCTTCAATTTATACACTGCCCGTCAAAAGTGATTCAGTGTTTGGGAAATTCGAACTTAATGGTAATTCATGAATGAGTAAGACTTCAAGCAAGCTAATACTCATATGGTAGATAGATACAGTCTTTGTCTATAACATTAAAAATATTATAGATAATTTTAAATATTGATAGAGATATGATTACTCAAAGTTGAAAGTAGGTGATTCAGTGTTTTGACGAATTTTTTAAAAAATGAAAAATCAATAGATTGTGTGCCCGCCCTTGGTTTTTCTTATCTGTTCGAGTCTTCTAGGCATTGACCTAACAAGCCTAAGACATACTTCAACTGAAATAGTGTTCCATATATCTTGAATTCTCTCCCAAAGTTCATCTTTGTCTTTACATGGTGGTCGAATTTTTAGCTCTTTTTTCATATGATCCCATAGATGCTCAATTTGGTTAAGGTCAGGAGATTGTGCAGGCCATCTCATTACTTTTATTTCGTTTCTTTTGAACCATTTTTTATACTTGAAGCGGTATGAGAGGACGCATTGTCATTTTGAAAGACAATTTTAGATTTGACCAAGCCATACAAGTCAATTGTATAGATCAGCTCGTCATCCAGAATAGTCTCATATATCTCAGCATTAACGCTTCCATAAATTCTACAAAGATACCCAACACCTGATGAAAGCATACATCCCCAAACCATAATTGATCCACCACCGAATTTTTTTGTTTGAGTAATATTGTGATCTCTGAGTGGTTCCCCGATTTTTCTGAAAGACCTATCACGTCCATCAGATCCCTCTATATTTACTTTAGTCTCATCTGACTATATAAGCATATCCCAGTCCTTATTTTCCCAATTTCTGTGTTTTTTTCAAATTCTGATCTTGCTCGACGATGAGATTTTTTTAATTGTGGGCATTTCATTTTGTATCTAGATACGATGTTGCTACGTTTTAATGTGCGTAGTATAGTACTCGAAGAGGCGGATATTCCTGCATAAGTCTTGAGTTCTCGCTGTATTTTTGTAGAGATGGAGCATTTACCACTTNAGTCTTGAGTTCTCGCTGTATTTTTGTAGAGATGGAGCATTTACCACTTGTTGCTAATCTTCCAATATATTTTTCATCATACTTATCTAAGACCTGAGGACGACC
>NIPM01001526.1:7301-17459 GCA_002738285.1 Holacanthella duospinosa
ATTTTGAAAATTTAGCCTTATTTGATTGTTTTCCCATTTGGATTTATTTAATTACTACTTCAAACCTAGGGCTCACCCCATTCCTCTTCACACTTTTGCACACTTAGTACAGAAAGAGTTGAAATATTTTCAAGTGTGAAGGGTATAAGGTCTNACTTTTGCACACTTAGTACAGAAAGAGTTGAAATATTTTCAAGTGTGAAGGGTATAAGGTCTCACCCGCTGTGCCTTCACACTCATGCGCGCTTCAACATAAAAGTGTGCAATAAAGTCATCTGTGAAAGTGTGAAACTAAAAAGGTAGACCCCTACTATTATATCAAAATTTATTCAGATGAGAAAACGGCATGAATGGGATAGTTTTCTTAGTTTGCACCAGGGTTGGTACAAAAAAAGACACGCTTGTTTAAAACAGTGTTTTAAACTGTTTTAAACAAGGCTCTTTAAAAAAATCATTGTAAATGCAGGAACGGAAGACTCATTGAAACTCTTATCGTCTAATCTTTAAATTCAATTTCAATCTTACAGAACAAATCAGATTTCCAATTAGTTTACTTACATTTACATTCAACTACTGTGTTTTCGACACTTGAGTAGTGAACTAAAAACTTAAACAAAAGGTTTAAAACTAAAAAAAACGATTTTAAACAAAAAAAAACACGGTTATTAAAAAAAAACACTCNCTTAAACAAAAGGTTTAAAACTAAAAAAAACGATTTTAAACAAAAAAAAACACGGTTATTAAAAAAAAACACTGGGATCTCTGTAGCCATGAACATTAATTTGTCCTCATTGGTGCGTTCTTTGAGTTTAGTGTAATCTTAAGAAAAAAGACAAAAAAAGTTTTAAACAAAAAAAAAACAGTTTTAAACAAAAAAAAACAGTTTTAAACTAAAAAAAACTGTTTTTTTATACAGTTTCTTTCCATCCCTGCTTTGCACGTAAGTCTCTGCAAATATTATTTGGTTGAGTAGTGTTGTTAATCGAAATAATTTAAAAGGTCTGTCGAGTATGTCGCCGCTTTTATGCTCGCAAGGAGTTTCCGACAAAGAAGGAATGGTGTAAGAGATACCTCAATCGATCAGAAGTTTCATGCTAATATGGCATCCATTGTTGACGCTCAAGTCAAATTTTGCAAAAAATTTTCAAATTTATGCCAAAAAAAAAATTTTTTTTTAGGTGACATACGCAATGGTACTCCTCCGGATTTAACCAAGTAACACGTCAATCGATTAGAAATATCACGCAGATTACAAATCTGACATCTATAATTGGATCCTCTCTACAGTTCATCGCTATGTTAGCAACGGTTGGCCATCAAAGTTACAAGAATCAGAAAAAATTCTTCAACTTTACTTCATTCGTCAAAATGAACTAATAGTTGTCCAAGGAGTTTTACTTTAAGGAGTCCGTGTTGTCATTCCTCACAAACTTCGTCAAACCTTGTTAGAAGAACTCCATGCATGTCATACAGGAATTNCCGTGTTGTCATTCCTCACAAACTTCGTCAAACCTTGTTAGAAGAACTCCATGCATGTCATACAGGAATTGTTCGTATGAAGTCTCTAGCGCGACAATTTGTATAGTGGCCTCATATCAATCAGGAAATTGAAGAAATTGGGAAGTCATGTACCAAATGCAGTCAAAATCGTTCAAACCCTCCCAATTCTCCTCTACATCCGTGGAAATTTCCTGAACGTCCATGGCAACGTCTACACGTCGACCTTGCAGGACCATTTCTCAACAGAATGTGGCTGATCGTCGTCGATGCCCATTCTAAGTGGCCGGAAGTTTTCGACTTAGGTTACAACACCACAAGTTTCTCAGTTATATCAAAAATTCGTGAATGTATTACCCGTCTCAGAATACCTGATCAGATTGTATCTGACAATGGACCACAATTCACTTCCATGGAATTCAGATCTTTTTGTGATTCAAATGGTATCCGAAGTACTACAAGTTCCGCATATCACCCCCGTTCAAATGGAGAAGCTGAACGTTTCATACGAAAATTCAAGCAATGTCTCACATCTGCAAAGGGAGATCCTGAGCTTAACCTTAATCGTTTTGTTTACTTACAGGTTAACTCCACACTCCACAACAGGCTCCGCCCCTTGCGAACTTCTCCAGGGAAGGAAATTGAAAAGCCTCTTTGATCTTGTGCGTCCAAGTATCGACAAAAATGTTGGTCATTCCCAGCTCCGTCAAAAGGAAGACTTCGATAGGAAGACTCGTTTGTCATCGGTCAAAAAGTATGGGTTCAAACTCATTCAAAAAAGGAAGGAAAATGGTCATTGGGAACAATTAAGTCAAATTTAGGTTCAGTTACTTTTGTAGTTTCAGTTACAGGTCAAGACTACAAAAGGCACATAGACTACATCCTGGATGCACAGCAAAAAAGTATCTCAGTGGAATCCAATTTGAAGAATTCAGTTCCAGAACAGGATTCCAATCCTATTGCTTTACCACCAGGAAGGACAGAAACAGCTAACCAAAACATTAGTCCAGTCGTGGCCCCAGTGCAGTCCACACCACCTCAGAGTCAAGTCTCACCAGTGGGTACTCCAGTCACAACTAGAGTTCCCATAGTCGCCAGAAAGATGCCATCGTCCCCGCGATAGGCTCAATCTCTAGAAGGAAGAGTAGTGGAGTGTAAGCAGTAGTCTAGGTAGTCCTACGTACACTAAGCATCCACGTCATCACTGTCTGTGCCTCCCGTGAGAGTCGAGTACTAAAGAGTGAGAGCGTGTTAATCAGAATTTACTTATACTAAAACTTAAAGTAATTGTAATGTGGATTTCCTAGTACTGTTAATAAACAGTAACACAATTAGTTATATGTTTGTCTGGAGTCTTTGGTCATCTCATATCCATACACAACACGTTCGCTAGGTATAGGATAAAAATTATGCTATCGATACTAAAATTATCATTGTGGCGCTTTCATTTGTATTTATAAGTAGCCCAAACAAGCTCAGCAACTAGAAAAGATTTCAGATTAATAATTGCTGGCCTCTGCACGCTCNATTTATAAGTAGCCCAAACAAGCTCAGCAACTAGAAAAGATTTCAGATTAATAATTGCTGGCCTCTGCACGCTACAGAACCGGCGGATTTATACAAGATCAGTCTTGTTAAGCACATCAAAATGGTTATCAACATTGCGTTGCAACAGNCGGCGGATTTATACAAGATCAGTCTTGTTAAGCACATCAAAATGGTTATCAACATTGCGTTGCAACAGATAGAATCAATATGCTAATCAGTAAACGTATGTACCTGAGAAAATCGTGCTCAATCGTATTTATGNTTGCAACAGATAGAATCAATATGCTAATCAGTAAACGTATGTACCTGAGAAAATCGTGCTCAATCGTATTTATGTTGAGCTTACCTGCCTGTATCTGAATATAAATGGACAGTTAAAACAAAGATTCCGATAGAAATTTTCAAAAGTATAGTAAAATTTGACCAAAGCGAGATTAGTGGCCGCAATATGGACAAGATTATTGATTGATTGACGTATAACTTGGTGAATTCCGAACTAGAACCATTGGGTAATGATTCATATTTACAAAAAATGGGAAAATTGGCGAAAATGTTTGCAAAATTTAAGTTGATCACCAAAATTGGAACTGAGGTTTGTAATCTGCCCTACATCTCTGATCGATTGACATATGATATGACTTACTCGAATTCGCGGTGATTTATTGTACAAATAAGCCTACTTTTATGCCCACCTATGCGAGCGGTTATGATGGAGCCTGTGAATGAGTTTTAGTTGCACACATTAGTTGTCTAAAATTTTCTGCTCTGCCGCATAACTTCCAAATTAGCTAATGGACGTTTAACAACAGGTAAAAATGGGTTTCAATTATCATTTTCATTTCGTCAAAACTCCTCGGCTTAATTTGAAATTTTTCAATTATGTGCTGAAAAGTATATTGAGAATGTGTTTTAGATGCCTTAAGAAAATACTCATACACAATATTTTCATGACTGTTTGAATAAAATAATTTTGTTTTATTCTTTTCTAACGGTGAACTAAAATAACAGTTGGCATTCCGTTAGAAATTTTCAGATTAATTTAAATTTTGGGAAGTATGTTGCTTTCCTTATTTTGATAATATTTTTCGTGTTTTAGAAATCACTTCGAAATGAAATTTTTATGACTTTAAAAAAAAATTTGTTTTAAAATAAACAAAAGCAAATTAGGATTAGACATCTGTCATCTCAAAAAAAAGGATCTTAACCTTATCATCTCTCAAAATAGACCAAAAAAGGTTTAATGAGTTTAATTTTCAGGTTTAAAACCCTAAAGCCTCCACGCAGTAGAAGGTTAGGGCTTCATCTTGGATACTACTACCCTATAACCCTCAACCCAAATAGGTTTAATCAGTTTAACCTTTAGTTTTACGAGTAAGGTGCAAAATGACATCAGTAGTATGCACGAAATTCTCCTCACTCCCTCTCACTCCTCAATCCTCACTTACCCCTCACTCCTCAATTCTCACACACTCTTCACTCCTCCCTCTTATCGACATAGAACCTAAGAACATAACTCTTTTTGCATAACAGATCTTACAATCGAATACAAGTTCACACAAGTTTAGACACGAAAAATTATTCATGGTTAAATATGGATAATTTAAATTTATTCCATCCTAATACCTTCCTAAAAATCTCCTAAAAGACATGTTGATACATGAACAAATAATCTTTCCTTTCTAATTGTCCAAATGTAAAGTAAATTAGTACATGTATCATGAGTGAATGTAAAGTATATAAACTGGTCCCTCAGCCATCTAGAATTATCATTCCTTTCAATATTTTTGCTCTTAAAACATCTCTTACAACAATGGCTCAAGAAAATAACCAAGTCAAGTGCTGGTAGAAGCAAGCAAGTCTGACAATCCAAAATTTGTCTGCATCAAGAGTAAAAACTGGACCATTGACTTTGGAATGGAAGAAGTGCCTATAATTGTACTCAAACTGAACAACAAACAACTGAACGACTGATTGCAAATCTAAAAAAAAAGAAATTGTTTTGTAAATTTCGTGCTCTCAAAATGTGGATGAGTCTCGGTTGCATAGTAACAGCAGCCCATCGAGCAGTAAAGTATCGTCAAACAGCCTGGTTGAAACCATTTGTTGATTTCAATAGAAAGANAACAGCAGCCCATCGAGCAGTAAAGTATCGTCAAACAGCCTGGTTGAAACCATTTGTTGATTTCAATAGAAAGCAACGAGCAAAATTGAAATTGAGTTTTGAAAACTTGCCGAGAGAAAGAATGTGTCAACATTCGTGTAATTATTGATAAACAAGTGCTGCAAAATTCAACAAAAGTCAAAAGTGCAAAGTGTTAATATAATTCACAAAAATTTAGTTTTGCTGTCAATGAAACGTCTGGAAGTGACATTTGGACAGGCTAGTTGCATGTGGATCCACGTGTTTGGAAACGAGTAAAATACTAAAGTTTGATCGGTACTACAACTACTTTTACAAGAAATATGGTAACAGTATGAAATTATTGTATACAGACACCGACAATTTGGCAATGTTCACCGAAACAGATAACATTTACAAAGACTGCAGAGACATTGGAAACAAAAACTTTGACATATCTGATTATGACCCGAATCATCCATACTTTGGACAATACTTTAATATTGAAAACAAAAAAAAAGTTGATACCATAAAAGACGAAATGGCAAATTGTACAATCAAAGAAATGAAAATTTGTAAACCAAAACTGTATACAGTTCGTTGTCCAGAATGATATTGACTCGGTGACAGGTCTCTCCACGATGTGTGTTCATTTCAAAAAGAAAGGGAAAAAAATTCCACGTCTTACATTGGAACGACAGTGTCACTATGACGATTTTGTAAATGAAATATCTAGTAAACTTTTGTATCTGTCACACTAAAAAATGTTGGGGGGGGGGGGATAATTCCACACCAACTATTATTTTCACAAATATCACATAATAGCAAATGTTAGAATAAAATGCTTAAAGAATGGTTTAACTTGTTCTCAGCCAGTATCCATTTTCAAAGTTGTAAAATTTTGATTCAAAATATTTTTTACTCCCAGGGGTAAAAGAGCATCATATCTATAGGATCTCTCTTGTTTTCCGTTCAAAATAAACTGGAGGTCGTGCGGCTAATTTCGTTTAGTGAGAAAGACATTTGGACTTGTAAACTTCATTACTCGTAACGTAACCGTAGTGGACATTCAGACATTAAGTTGAGATACTTCATTTCTTTTTGTATTAGTAGTAGGTGACAGACGCCTTATTATACCCTCTCTCTGAACTATAGTTGTTTATACTAAAGTATTTATATGGAATTGAGGAGTTTTTATAAGTAACCTTATTTGTAAGTGAGTTTTTATAGCAAGTTTATAACTAGAGTTCTACCGAAGCTTCGGCCTGCCAAATCTTTCGGCCGAAATATTGCCTTCGGCCTTTGGCCGAAGATATTCGGCCGGACCTTCGGCCGAAGGTGTTGATGTGTGGTCTCAATTGAAAGGTCTAGTCTTTAGCGTATGCAAAAAAATACTCTTTAGAATTTAATATATGTTTATTATACTTCGATTCACTTGCCTTCCAGAAGTGAAATAGGTAGTAACATTTTAAAAGCCACGAGAATTTCAAACTTTATCAAAGGGCCGTGTTGTTTAAGATGTTTGAACCCGCTGGAATTCATCTTATTATCTCCTGGAATCTATTATAAAAGAAAAAGAAGTTCTCTTGCTTGATTCGGGGGAATCTGATCTTCAAAAACTAACTACTAACAAATGGTCCCTTGTGAGTTCAACACTCTCACTTCACTTTTGAAACCTTTGAGGAGATTTCTTGAATTTCACGATGGCGACATTTCTCGACCCCCGTTTTAAACTTAATTTTTTCACTACGGATAAAAAAGAATTAACCAAACCATATTTGGTGGAGGAAATTAAAAACCGATTGGAAAAAATTCAAAATCCAAACGATAATGAAACTCAAGGTCAACCGAATTTCGCGAAAAATACCGAAGTTGATATTACTTCAGAGTAGTTGTCATTCAAATAGGTAAATGAAAAAATGTTTGCAATGTGAATTTTGAAAATCCAGTTTCCGGTTTGTATTGTTGTTGCAACTTGTTGAGGGAAATGTAACTCTTCTGAACTGTTAGAATAAGATGTAATTCCTGCCAAGTCACGCATGACCAAATGTTTTTTTCCATAACATTTTTTTTTCAAAAATTTTAGATTTCCAAAATCTAAAAAAAGATCCACCTGCAAACCATTATCCTCTATATATTAGCAAATTCTTATCCCGATCGGCATACAAATAACCAAATAAAATATAGAAAAGCAAAAAAAAATCGTGTATTTCAATTTCGGAATTTTAGGGCAAAATTAATTATAATTAGTTCCACACAAATGCTGAAGTCGTAAGGNACTTATCCCGATCGGCATACAAATAACCAAATAAAATATAGAAAAGCAAAAAAAAAATCGTGTATTTCAATTTCGGAATTTTAGGGCAAAATTAATTATAATTAGTTCCACACAAATGCTGAAGTCGTAAGGAGTCGATTGATACCACACATTACTACAGCAATCTTTTTTTCCAAAAAATTATTTTTTTCAAACAAATTATTTTTTCAAAAATTCAAAAATTTCAAATTTCCTAAATCTAAAAAAAGGTCCACTGGTATACCATTCTCCTCTATATATTAGCAAATTCTTAGACCGATCGGCCTTCAAATAACCGAATAAAATATATATAAGCAAAAAAAAACGAATTCGGGTATTTCCAATTTCGGAATTTTAAGGCTAAATTAATAACATTTGGTTCGACATGAATGCTGGAGTCGAAAGGAGTCGATTGATACCACACATGACCTAAGTAAAAATTTTCCAACAAAAATTCAAAAATTTCAAATTTCTTAAATCTAAAAAAAGGTCCACCTGTAGACCATTCTCCTCTATATATTTGCAAATTCTTAGCTAGATCGGCCTTCAAATAACCGAATAAAATATAAATAGGCAAAGAAACCCGAATTCGAGTGTTTCCAATTTCGGAATTTTAAGGCAAAATTAATAATTGGTTCCACATGAATGCTGGAGTCAAAAGGAGTCGATTGATACCACACATGACCTAAGTGATTTTTTTTCAAAAAAATATTTTTTCAAAATGTTACAAAAATTCAAAAAATTGAAATTTTGAAAATCGAAAAAAAGTCCATCTGGGAAATGCGATTGAGAATGCTCATGCAAAATTTCATCTTAATCGGTCCATAAATACCGAAGTAAAACCTTGGCAAATGGACCCCATTTTTCCAACTTTGGACCTATGCCCCCCAGCCCCCCTGCACCCTCTTCAAAAAATTTTCATCAAGAAAAAAATTTTTTTTTATTCCCTCAACAAGTTGCAACAACAATATAATTCAATTTCATTTACCTATTTAACTGACNTTTTTTTTTATTCCCTCAACAAGTTGCAACAACAATATAATTCAATTTCATTTACCTATTTAACTGACAACTACTCTCAACAAACTCATAGTTCATTTTGGAACTGCTTCTCGGAGCTGAGCGGAGGCAATTCTCAACCTGTTGATTTATTAACTGAATTGAAAGCCAAAATCGAAAGTGATATCAATACCTATTTGGCTACCCAACCAATGCTTCTCTCTCGGAGTACATCCAAGAACATCCTTTAGTATGGTGGAAATTGCACTCTCCAATTTATCCTCCTTTGACTCGTATAATGAAAATATTCTTATCCTCCCCTGCAAGTACTATTTCAAATGAACGATTATTTTCAGAGGCTGGGAATATTTATGAAACGAAAAGTTATCGACTTTCCCCTCAGCACGGTCAGGAATTGACTTTTCTTCGCCACAATATTTTTCGTCTCAACTTTAAATATTAAGAATCGAATTTTTTTATCGATCTAGAATCCAAACCCTATATAGGCTTGCTTAAGATTTGCTTTATAATAAAGTTTATAAATTCATTTTTTTTACTTTTAAAATTGTTATTGAAAATCGGGTAAACAAATGTCAGAATTTTAATGCAGAATCCAATTTCTATCAGAATTACCTTTCGATTGATACCCCACATCAAAACATTCGGCCGAACCTTCGGCGCATGTGCAAGTACCGAAGCCGGAGCTTTGGTCATCGGCTAGCGGCCGAAGGGTACCCTTCGGTGGAACTCTATTTATAACCTTATGATTGTCCATGGAAGCATGGAAGATCAGCCACGTAAACATCCATACTTTCAGTATCTAAGGTGAACCAACCTTGTATCCCTTGTTCAGTTTCTTCTCGAAATTGACGCACAAGATCTTCCTCTAAACCCAAAGTATTCAATCTTTCGTTTACAACCAAACCATCACCACCAACAGACGAAACTGAAACCAAGGAACTTGTTAAAATATAGAAAATTCCTAATATTGTTTCTAGTAGTAAGTCACATTTTTCATTATAACATACCAATTGTATTAGCCATATTCACTGTTTCTGTAGGATTATTCCAGAAACTCCCAACGTCATAGTGCGGCAGATATGCAAAATTATTTTGATGGTTTAACCATTCCATTACTCTTTCCGTATTATCAATTCGCTCATTCGGTTTTTGCTTGTAACCTTGCGTATTAGGAGNTTCCATTACTCTTTCCGTATTATCAATTCGCTCATTCGGTTTTTGCTTGTAACCTTGCGTATTAGGAGGAACTGCCATTGGTGTCATTGGAGAATCCACGTTGAAGCTCAACACTGGTGAATGAGGCTTGAGTATCAGCACATTGTTGGCAGCTACGATTTTCAATCCCATGGATGATTCTTTCGGAAAGATTTCAGACCTACGGTTCTTACGTGGGATTCGTTTTCGAACATGATAGATGGATTGTGGTTGAGGCTTTGAGGGTGGTAATTTATTTCGACCCATTCCGCTTACTTGTAAACCTAACAAAGAGACATTTGAGATTATGAGTATTCCAGTAATCAAATGATAATCGGTTATTCTATCAGGATCTTACCGTAAACTGAACTATAGTTTAACGTTAGTCTGATACTATAACCTTCACTTTACTTGTGGAAGAGAATCAATTGAATAAATAATCAAAATTATATTTTGTTTTAACTTACTACTACTTCAAAAAAAA
>NIPM01001527.1:392-18106 GCA_002738285.1 Holacanthella duospinosa
AAGTGACAAGTCCTGTATCCTTATACTTGACTATAAGGAAATTTTTAAGTTATCTTATGGTGGTCATGAAGTTAGTCAGGACTTTTACGAAAAGAGACAGATTACATGTTTAGGTGCATGTTTAATCTTTAAAAATAATGGATCAGTGTTGAGACATTATATAAATCTATTATCGGAAATATTATCCCATGATTCAATATTTTCTTCTGAGGCTTTGGATCGTATAGTTGGTCATTTAAAGGGTTTAGGATATGAATTTGTCAATGTATTCACAGATTGTGGTCCTCATTTTAGGTCTAAAGAGTTCCTTTATAATGCGAAGAATTTATCTGATAAGTACAGTCTCAATATCTCCGTTAACTTTTTTGGTGAGCATCATGGTAAGAGTGACGTAGATGGAATGTTTGGCAAACTTAGCATGGTTTTTAAAACAATTGATTACAAATATGAAATCAATAATGTTTATGAGCTAAAAGAAGCATTTGAGAATGAATTTAAATTTAGGCACTGGAATAATGTATTCTTTGAGGTTTATGAAAGAAAATCTAGACCAAAGTTTATCAAAAAAATGAAATTTAATGGACTTGAAAAGACTATGTCATTCTTATTTATAAAAGGTTCTTGTTTCTTTTCTTATTTGACAAGAATTAATGAGGATTACAAGGAATTTGAACCAAAAGATGAATCAAAAGAAGACACTAGAGAAACATTGTATACACCTAAAGATGTTTTGCCTCAAGAATTAAGAGGTTTTTTAATAATAATATACATAAAATATTGAAGGCACGAGTCGGATAGTTGTAAAACTGTGGATTATTTAGGGGTACTTATTTATGGCTTAGGGGCCGAGTACTCCCTCCCTCTTGATATTTAATCCTGCATATTACACTATCTTTAAATTAGCTTTCATTTTAAATTGTTGTATATTTATTATTTTTTAAATAAATTTATAAATTATTATCTTTTAAGTATTTATTAGCTTTTTTGTCTTCTCGAAAAGAATAGAACTATCTTTCGAAAATTTTGTCCCATATTAGTGCATCATAGTGAAAATAGGTTGAGGAAGCAACTAAAATGGCAAGAATTATAGCTAAAAGATATTTTATCCATAGTAAAGTTGATAAATACATAAATTTATTTTCATTCTTACTATTTTATGCATTCAAGAAACTAAAATTCCTCGACCAATTAGAATAGAATTATGTTTCAAAAATTTTGTCCCATATTTACATTACTGAAATTGAGAATTGTTTATATGTGTGTAACCCTCAAAACACTAAGAGGATTAAAGATAATAAAATGAAATTTTTTATACAAAATACTATATCTTTTTAATGAAATAAATTTATTTAAAAAGGTTTTCTAAATAAATTATCGACAAATAAAATACTACAAAACATATTAAATATATATCCATTATATGGGACAAAATTTTTGAAGCCTCGGTTATAATTTTTTCATATTAGTGAAAATAGTGAAAATATGTTGAGGAAGCAACTAAAATGGCAAGAATTATAACTAACAGATATTTTATGGATAGTAAATTTATTCACTATTTTATGCATTCAAATTTCTTGACCAATTAGAATATAATTATGTTTCAAAAATTTTGTGCCATATTTGTATATTATAAACAAAACAAATAAACATTTTGAAAAGTATAAATACCACCTAAAAATCAATACAATATAAACTCTCTAGGATAGTATTTTTTATAGAAATATAACAATGCCAAAATTAAAAAGCAATTTTTCAAGAAAAACAATAAATGCAAAGAAGAAATGAAACTCAAGAAGAATCTAATTTAAGACGATCTTCTAATTCAATTTCTATGACTATCTCAAAGTTGTTTGAGACAGAAGAAGAAGCAAATATAAGGAGGTGTATTAATGCAAATAATATGACTGTCTCAAGGATGTTTGAGACAGAAGAAGCTGGTTTTAGAAGATTTTCTAATGTAGCTTCTATGGCATTGCTAGGATGTCTGAGACCGTTGAAGAAAGAAGCCAAAGAATTAAAAGCATCATGAATTTTAGGCGACTGAATATTAATAGAAGAATGAATAATACAATGTATAATGGATTAGTTAAAAAAGGAGAGGAATTTATAGCAAATGTTCATTACTTAGGTGAGATGTCAGAATTATGTATCTATTGTAAATATAAAAATTTCAAAGATGAAGGTTCTAGAGATGGATATACTTATTGCTGTAAAAAAAGAAAAGTTAAAATTCAACTTAATATAGAATTTCCTGATATAATAAGAAATTTATTGACTGGCACTGATAAAGAATCAAAAAATTTTAAAGAAAATATTGGAATTTATAATAGTGCATTTGCTTTTGCTTCATTTGGTGTTCCAAAACTTGATTGTATGAATATTATTGAATATGGCCATATTTCTTTAGAATTCATGGTCAAGTATGTAATATTTCTTCTTCTGCTTATATCCAGAAAATGGCAGCAATCCATGATATACTCAGCTATATATACTTGATCCAGATGAGGCTACTAATCATAGAATGAATATGGCCTATAATTATAAGTGTAATCCAATAATTATGTCCCAACTTACCAGCTTGATGTTGCAAGTAAATGAACTTGCCAGATGCTACAAAATGAATCATCAAGTTGAAAAAGAGGTAAATAATGGTAATATTGCACCAAATCTCCTTTTATCTATGTTCAAAAATCGTCATGCTGATCAAAAAATATTGAATTTACCTATAAATAATGAAATAGTTGTGGTTTTTCGGAATGCCAATGGTAAACCTCCTCATAATAGAGATATTAAGGTATATAACATGAATTTTAATGAGACACAGCAGATAAATCTTTTGAATTCTAAGCTAGATTCTATTGTTTATCCAATCCTATTTCCATATGGACAAGTTGGATGGCATAAAGACTTGGTAAGCATTAATGACTCTGGTCAGAAAATTATTCATATGGCTTATTACTCCTATCTTTTGGCTATACGTAATGAAATTTTGACTCATTATCTATATAATGGAAAAATTACTCTGCAGTTTATTGTTGATGCATATACACTGCCAGTCAAAAGTGATACAGTGTTTGGGAAATTCGAACTAAAATGGTAATTCATGAATGAGTAAGACATCAAGCAAGCTAATACTCATATGGTAAATAGATACAGCCGTTTATATAACATGTCGAAATATTATATATATCTTTTGAATATTGATAGAGATATGATTACTCAAAGTTGAAAGTAGGTGATTCAATGTTTTGACGAAATTTTCAAATTTACATATTTTTCATTCTAGAACATTCTAAAATACCGCAAAATTGTTCATTTTTATTTCAAATCTTTAGCAGAAGGTATTAAGACTTATTTGGTATGACAAGAAGAACATTGAAAAAAATTGAAACAAGAATTAACGAACTGCATTAAATGGAAAATCTTCAAGAAAAATAGCTGAAATTATTGGAGTTTCACAAGCAACAGTGTCCAGAGTAATAAATAGAGTTGAAAAAATACTCCAGAGCCTATAATAGGTCGTCCTCGGATCTTAGATAAATATGATGAAAAATATATTGGAAGATTAGCAACAAGTGGTAAATGCTCCACCTCTACAGAAATACAGCAAGAACTCAAGACCTATGCAAGAATATCCGCCTCTTAGAGTACAATACTGCGCACATTAAAACTTAGCAACATCGTATCTAGATACAAAAAGAAATACCCACAATTAAAAAAATCTCATTGTCGAGCAAGATCAGAATTTGAAAAAACACACAGAAATTGGGATATGGTTATATGGTCAGATGAGACTAAAGTAAATCTAGAGGGATCTGATGGACGTGATAGAACTTTCAGAAAAATCGGGGAACTACTCAGGGATCACAATATTACTCAATCAAAAAAAGTCAGTGGTGGATCAATTATGGTTTGGGGATGTATGCTTTCATCAGGTGTTGGGTATCTTTGTAGAATTTATGGAAGTGTTAATGTTGAGATATATGAGAGTATTCTGGATGACGAGCTGATGTATACAATTGACTTGTATTGCTTGGTCAACTCTAAAATTGACTTTCAAAATGACAATGCGTCATCTCATACCGCTTCAAGTATAAAAAAATGGTTCAAAAGAAACGAAATAAAGGTAATGAGATGTCCTGCACAATCTCCTGACCTTAAACCAATTGAGCATCTATGGGATCATATAAAAAGAGAGCTAAAAATTCGACCACCATGTAAAGACAAAGATGAACTTTGGGAGAGAATTCAAGATATATGGAACAATATTTCAGCTGAAGTATGTCTTAAGCTTGTTAGTTCAATGCCTAGAAGACTCGAACAGATCAGAAAAACCAAGGGCGGGCACACAATCTATTGATTTTTCATTTTTTAAAAAATTCGACAAAACACTAAATCACCTAATTTCAACTTTGAGCAATCATATCTCTATAAATATTTAAAACATATCTATAATATATCCAAATATTATAGAAAAACGCTGTATCTATCTAAAATATGAGTATTAGCTTGCTCGAAGTCTTACTCATCAATGCATTACCATTTAAGATCAAATTTCCCAAATACTGAATCACTTTTGATGGGCAGTGTACTAAAATGGAAGCAAATTATCTTTAATTTATAAATAATAATCAAGAAAGATTTAAAACATAGCTTTATAAAGGATTAAAGGATCAATTGGCTAAAGATGGTAGAGATAGATATGCAAATTTAGGAAAAATATTCATATTACTACCTATATTTTGAGGAAGTCGAAGGAATATGAATGAAAGGTATCAAGATGCCATGTCAATAGTGAGATCATTAGGCAAACCAGATATCTTTATCACCATGACCTGTAATCCTAAATGGAGAGAAATTCAAGAAACTTTAAGAGGACAGAGAGTAGAAAATAGACCAGATTTAGTAGCCAATGTATTTAATTTAAAAAGGAGGGAGCAAATGAAAATAATAATAAAGGATGCTATATTTGGCAAAGTAGCTGGCTATTTTTATACTATATAATATCAAAAACGTGGATAACCACATATTTATATGCTTCTAATGCTACAAGAGGAAGATAAACTAAGAGATCGTGAAGCTATTGACCAAGTTATTTTGGAAGAAATTCCTGACAAGTCCATATATCCTTCATTGTATGAAAAGGTAACTAAACATATGATCTATGGACCATGTTAACAAACAAATAACTTATCTATAAAATACCTTGCTCTAATGATTTTGGTGTATGCTCTAAAGACTTTCCTAAAGAATATCAAGATGAAGCATTAGTGAACATTAAAGTTTTTCCTTAGTATCAAAGAAGAAGAACTGAAGAATCTCATATTGTAAGAGGTAATTTTATAGACAACAGCTGGGTTGTTCCTTATAATCCTGTGCTTTTAGAAGAATTCAATTGCCATATGAATGTTGCACACCTGTCAAAAGCGTTAAGTATATATAAGTATATATACAAAGGATGTGATTGTGCAAATATGCACATACAAAGAGCAGAAACAGATGAAATGCAGTATGATGAGATTAGGTCACATTTAGATGCAAGATATGTGAGTGCTCCTGAAGCTATTTGGAGGATAAATAGCTATAAAATGTTTGATCAATCACATTTTATAATTTGTCTGGCAGCGCATCTTCCTGATGAACAAGCTGTGTACTTTCTAGAAGGTGATGAAGAAGAAACAAGAAATAAAGCTTAACAACTTGGTTTGATTATAATCAAAGATCATCTGAAGCTAAAGAATTAACATAAGTGGAGTTTCCATATAAATATGTCTTCAATAAAAAAGAAAGGACTTGGATACCAAGAAATAAAGGCAGATAAATTAATTCCAAGAATATATATAGTAAGCATTTTGGATAGAGAAAGATAATTTCTTAGGTTTCTACTTCTTAATGTTAAAGGTGCCAAATCATTTAAAGATTTGAGAACAGTTGAAAAGTTGATAAATAATAGACCTGAAGTACTAGTTAAAAATACATTCGAAGAAGAAGCTACAGAATTAAAATTGGTACAAAATGATAATGTATGGGATGAAACTTTAAAAAAAGCTTCAGAATCAAACTTTCCATATCAAATGAGACAACTTTTTGCACTAATATGTGTATTTGGAAATCCTTTAAATGTAAATAGTTTATGAGAAAAGTATAAAGAAGATATGATTGATGATTTTGTTAATATTAATATAGAAGATCCTACCAATCAAGCATTAAATTAAATTCAAAATTATTTGAAAATACATGATATTAATTGTCAAAATTTTGACCTACCAACTCCTTATGAATGTAGCAATATCTCTGAAGAATATGATATAAATTTAGAGAGAAAAGATTAGAAACATTGCTTCCTTCATTCTATGATGAGCAAAAAACTATTTATGATTTGGTTATTAATGCAGTTCTTAATCCTTTAGAGTTAAATAGATATTTCTTTGTAGATGACTTTGCTGGAAGTGGGAAAACTCATTTATTTAATACAATAATAGCATCTATAAAATCTCAAGGTTTGTGTGTATTGTCATGTGCACCTACAGGCATATCTGCTACTTTAGTTGCTGGAGGAAGAACATTTTATTCTTTATTTGGTGTACCAGTACCTCTTACAGAAGATTCAGTATCTAGATTCTGTCCTTCTACAGATTTTAAACAGGTCATAGAATTAAAAAAGCAAGTTTAATAATCTGGGATGAAGTAAGTATGACATTGTGATGTGCATTAACAGCTGTTGGCCGTCTATTAAAAGAATTAATGAATGATAATAGACCATATGGTGGTAAAGTAATGCTTTTTGCAGGTGATTAAGGCAAAACTTACCAGTTGTTCCACATGCTCACAGAGCTGTTATTGTACAATCTACAGTTAAATCAAATTCTTTATGGTCATATGTTAAAGAAATTAAATTAACTAGAAAGAATTTCGTACAGGTCCAGAAAGAAAATTTGATGCTTATTAGGGCGTTCCGCGCAAAGAGAGACTCAAATTTTGTTTAATCACTCCTTTAATAATATACTAATAACACCAAATCTTTTACACTAATTTATATAGACTACAATCTTTATTTATAAATAATTATATTTTGAATATTATCATGAATAGATTGCAAAAATCAAAAGATTCAATTTTAGATAAAGAAAAGCGGATTTTCATTAAATTTGGCGTAATCCTGGAACACAATACTGGAATAATCATAAAGAATTAGTTGAATCAGTTGAAAATAGTGCCTATAAACTAAATACAGTCAAACATTTAGTTACTAAGCTTAAGAGAGGCTACAATGTAGTCGAAGATAGCTGAGGAGGCGATACAAATGATGTCTCGAAGAAAGAAAATGTAATAGATAAAATTAAAGAATTGTTGCCCCAAACTAGAACATGGTCTTGTCTCAAACTTTCCATGCTGGTGAATTGTAGTAAAACAACAGTATTTCGATATTTAAAAGAAGATTTGCAAATGAAAAAATTATTAAGTAAATGGGTACCTCATTTTCTCACGGACGAACAAAAAGAACATAGAGTGGTAGCATGTAAAAACAATATGAAACTCTTATCGAGACAAAATAGCTTAATTAATCGAACTTTGGCAATAGATGAAACTTGGGTGTCTTTATACATGCAACCCCTACGTGACCAGATTCGATCTTGAAGAAATAATAATGAAGACCCACCTGAATTTGTACTTCAATCTAAATATGAAAGAAAGAAAATGCTAATATTAGCAATGGATTTTCAAGGTGTTGCTTATTGGAAGCTCTGTGTCCCTAAAGAGACACTAATTGCAGAAGTTTATAAAAACTTCCTAATCGAATTATTATAAAAATGGTTACCTGATAAGAAATTCAAGGTGCCTATAATATTACATGATAATGCTAGGCCACATAAATCAAATCTTATAAAGAAGTATTTTATTGATTAAAATATTCGGTTTTGGGATCATCCTCCCTATAGTCCTGATATTTCCCACCTGATTTCAATTGTTTAGCGCAATTAAAGAGAAAGTTAAAGGAAAACATTTATGATGATTGGAATGAACTAGAAATTCAGCGAGAAAGTGCAATTCAGGAGCTTAATGCTAAAGGTTTTATGAATGGTATCCTGAAGTTACCTGAAAGATAGAGAAGTGTAATAGACGCAGAAGGTTCGTATCTATAAACATACTAATTTTTAACTTTACATCTTTTATAATAAATTTTTTATTTAATTTTTTTCGAGTGTCTCTTTGCTCGGAACGCCCTAATAAATAAATTAAACTATATTTTTGATAAGTATGTATTGAAAAATTGAAAATTTAGTTATTAATTTGTTACAAAAAACAATAATTCTAAATTTTATAAGCATTTTTAACAATAAAAATATCATATCTTTGATATTATAGTTTTTCTACTGTTCGAAAGAACGGGACTATATAATTGTTAATCTTAACATTTAGCTTTGTAAAAATTTATTACGCCGTTTCACGCAAAGAGGTAAAGGAAAAAATTTATTATGAGATAAAAAAGATGAAACTTTGTAGTTTATATATATAAACCTTCTACTTTTATTATATCGCTCCATCTTTCAGCTAGCTGCTGAATACCATTCATATGTCCCTTTATATTAAGTTCCTGGATAATACTCTCTAGTTGTAATTCCAACTCTTCCCAATTATCATAATCATTTTCTCTTAACTTCCTCTTTAATTTACCAAAAATATTAAAATCAGGTGGACTTATATCTAGACTATATGGAGGATGATCCCAAGTGCGATTTTGTTATCATTAAAAAAATCCATAACAAGCTTTGATTTATGAGGTCTTGCATTATCCTGTAAAACCATAGGATACTTGAATTTCTTATCAGGTAGCCATTTTAGTAAAACTTCATTAAGAAAGCCTATATAGACTTCTAAAGTTACTGTGTCTTTAGGTGCACAAAGCTTCCAATATGCAACACCATTATAATCCATTGCTAGTATAAGCATTCTATTTCTCTGATAGTTTGATTGTGCTACAATTTGTGGTGGGCTTTCGTCCTTAGTTCTCCAAAATCGAGACTGATCACGCTGAGGTTGCATATATAAAGTAAGCCAAATTTCATCTATAGCCGATGTTCTGTTTATTAGGGTTTTTTGTTTTTATAACTGCTCCAAATTATATCTATATGCTAATACTCTATGTTCTCTTTGTCCTTGTATGAGAAAATGAGGAACCGATTTACTCAATAATTTCTTCATTTGTAAATATTCTGTTAAATACCGATAAACATTAGTTTTGCTACAATTTGCTAACATGGAAAGTTCGATGCACGACCAGGCTCTACTTTGAGCAAGATATTCTTTAAGTTTCTCAATTGTATATTATTTTATTAAATGATTACTTATATCGCCTCCTCTAGTGTCTTCAACGCAATTTTGGCCCTTATTAAACTTGGAAACCACATTTTTCACTGTATGATATTTATAGGCCTTTTTTCCTATCGTTTTAACCAATTCTTTGTGTATTATTCCCGAACTGTGGCTTAGAATTGCTCCAAATTTGATAAATACACGTTGTTCTTTATCGGTTATTGAATTTTTTAATTTTTGTAAGTTATCCATTATAGTAATTTAAACAAATATGCTTTAAAAATAAAGCTTAATTTATAGAAAATATTATATATAAATCTTGGCACTAGATATTAATTTGCATATTTATTATTAATTAAAATCCGCTTACCTTTTTGCGTAAAACGGCGTAATATTTTGTAAATTCCCTTTTCACAAAGTTTATGGAATTTCGATAGAAATTGGTAATTTTTATCTTTAAATCTAGCAATAAAAACTATATATTTTTAATTAATTCAATTTATACATTGATTAAATGCTTTATTTCTGATGCACTCATTTGATCATTGATTTTTCAAAACTTTAATTTAGATATGGAAATCGATACAATAAAAACTGAAATCTCGAAAATAATAGAATCCGAAACATTTAGTGAGAAATTGAAACAACAAGTATATCTTCAGATGCCTAAATTTATTATAGCTAGATTACTATTTAGAACAACCAAATTTATTAGATCCCTATTTAATAGAATTAATTGAACCTGTATTAAATAAAATACAACAAGCTATAGGAGTAAAAACAAATTATATTGATCATCTAACAACTATAATATATCACTTTAGTCGAGTTAGAGGCATCAAAACTATAAGTTTCTCTCATTTTATAATTTTTGATTTAGTTAATTTGGCTTCTAATGAAGCTAAAAATTTAAATCTAGTCCTCAATTTTATAAGAGATAATGAGTTAAATTGGATTAGTAAGTTCGTTTTATTCGCTTGGTTATCTAATTTGATCCTAATCCCTTTTGATCTCATTAAACTATCTTCAAAACAATCCATTGTTATAGTTTTGTATGAATTGACCCTAGATGAGTTACAATTTAATGGTAAACAAGTTGAACCCGCTTCTTTAGTTATTGCTCGTTTGATCAATAGGTTGACCATATTTGTGTTTATTTTTTGATAGATCTGATTGCTCATCTTATTTACTTAAATTTGTTGATTATACAACTGAAGTTATGCAACATGGAGATCACATTTTAGTATATTATCATAGGTTACATATTTTTAGGTTTATAATTGTTTATTAACTCTTTACAAAATTATGAAATTGCAAGCTAATATTGGTATCAAATTAATACTGATTTTTATAGATCCATTTTGTGATCAACTTATCCAGATTATAGACCGTGTGGATAAGTTTATGAAGGCTTCTAATTTCCGAATAATTTATATCAAATTAATAGCGCAACTAATCAAGCTAAAAATACCCAAAAATCAAAGTAATTTTATGAAAAAATTGATCGATATAGCTGAGTATGTTCCTGATGATATTGTGGATGATTTGATACCTAAATTATTGGATTTGATGTCTGATCCTGTATTATTATTTCTTTATTCGAGATTAGGACACTGGCTTAAGATGGAAATTAAGTCAAAGAATAGCACAAATAACAACCCAATTACCCCGATTATACAAGCAACAAATCACATCATACCTTAAAGATCAATTTGATTCATTGTTGGTTAAAGATTTCTATATTATTGATACTTCGTTATTACATTCCTTAGTTTTACTATCTGCCTATTTTATCATATATCGATGTTTTTTGCAAGACGACCTTTCAATAATATCAAAACATATATTAAAAGTAAAACATATTTCTTATTTTTAGTTGTTGAGGTTTGATATTAAGAAAGGAAAGCAGATAATAGGCTCCAATATCCGTGACGGGTGTTGTTATTTCTTATGGTCTTTACCTCGTCATTATTCACTTCAGTATCCTGAGGCTGCTTTGGCTTTGGTTTGTGCAATGTTATTTGATCGAGACATTTCCATTAGGAGAGCTGCTTCTGCCGCGTTTCAGGAATGGCATGGCCGATTGGTATCTATTTTCTAGCGTTATTTTTAGCAATGCTTCACGGATGCTATTGAAATCATAACATTGTGTAATTTTCAAGATTTAGCAACATGTAAAAAGTCGTTCCATCTATCTAAAAAGCTTTATCAGTAACATATATTTTCTCTTATCTAGAGATTTCCGTTTTATAAAGATTCTATATTAATATGTTTATCTGATTCCGTTTTTCATTATGATATTGAGCTTAGGAAGTTGGCTTCTCGAGCTTTAGCTAGTATTAAGGATTCCTATAATCTTCTGTCTACTTTTGTATACTTGTTAATTTATATTTCTAGATTTCAAAGCTTCCTGAAAAAGACCATATCATTTTACATGGTACATTATTGGTGATTTCGGATCTATTACTCAACATTACTACGCCAGAGCTGTTTGATTATTTTAATCAAAACTTGGATTTGAAGGCTTCTAAATTATATTAATTTGTTTAGAAAATATTGGATTTTATTACCCAATTTAATATCGATAAATTGAGAAACAGTAAAGATGCTCAGATGCTATTTGACTCCTTTACTTGTTTTGTTTATTCTTTGACGACACACGAAATATTAAAGCAAGAAATTAGAGAAAAGTCAAAACCAGCTGAACTTTTGATGGATATATTGAGATATTATTTTCAATTAGAAGAAAAGATTGTAAAGCAGTATTTCAGTTCTACGATCAATCCTTCTTCTTACGACTTGAGCCTCATTTCAACCTGCAAGGCTCTTCACTCTTGGATAGATGTAAAGATAAATAGAGATGGTATCATCAATTCAACATCTAACCATATCGGATATTCTTCATTGATGTTGGGCTGTGTGCAACATGACTCAGATGTAAATGCTATCTATTTGCTACAAGAATTGACCCATTTATTTAAAGTATTTTAAATAATGATTTTTAGCAACCGATCAAAACAAACGAAATCATTAAATGGCATTTAATTGGATTGAATATATTGATATCCAATAATGATTTGAGTATTTTTGTTTGATTTACTGACTTTTGTAGCTTTGGATGAATCAATTTTTTTCTTTGGTCTGGATTGCTATGATAAAGATAAGAATATGGATTTAGGTTACTTAATTCGATACCTTACTCTACAATTGTTGAATTCGATAATTTATAATTCAAGCTTGTTCCAATTCTCGGCTTCTCAATATGAAAATAGGGTTCTATATTCTGATGAATTAGTTTTCAAATTGTTGAAGATAGTTTTTCATAAATACCCCAATCTGTCTCAAATGGCTTCCAAAATATTGATCAGAATCCTTCCTTCAATGAATGGAAAAGATGATTTGTTGGTTCGTTTAAAGTGTTTATCTTTTTGATGATTATTTTTTATAGTTTGGTAGACGATTGGTTTCAATCTCATTTAGTTTACTATGCTCTGTTGCCAATATTGAAATATCCACAATATGAAATGGATATCATGACCTCAATTGTAGATTTCTGTCATTCATCTCACGTATTAGGTAAAATAATGATTTGTAGGATGACCAAATCACATTAACTATATCCGATTTCATCCAAGATTATCCGTCATTTTATGATGTTTTATTTCGATTTAGAGATTACTCTCATTCTAGCTTTTTGTCTTTTCTAGTCCGTTTTGATCCCGTCTCCCTACTCGATCAGATAGACGTGGTAAAATTGGCAGATAAGTACAAAATATTATGATTTAATTTTGTAGAAGTATCAATGTACTAACAGTCGCCAAAAAGGCAGTAGAAGCCACCAAACAATATAGTAAATTGCAATTGATATCTAAATTGTATCCCTCACATCCTTTCCATAATTTAGATGCTCTAATTGGCTCCAATTTCCTGATTCAAAGGTAGAAAGTTTGGTTTGGTCTATTTTATACTCATTATTAACTCATTCTTACCCGAAAATACGTGTCATTACTAGCGAAAACCTCTATCTTCAATTGAATATGGAGATTCAATCTACCCAATTAATCAAGTTGGAACCTGTGTTGATGTCTATGGATTGGACTGTGGATATCGAAGAAATTAAGCTGGTTTTAGATCCGCTTTTTTAACAAATTTTCAAATGATTTCAACACAAAACAGAGCTTATTGTTGTCGGATTTGATCCATTCTATTATATCATATTTTGTTGAATTCATGCAGCTTTGAAACGTCACTTTAAATTGTGACAATTTTCGTAAAATTCGAAATGATCAAACCTAATGTAAATGAGGAAGAAATGAATTTATAAATCTGTACGTCCAGCCATAAAAGGATACCAAATAAAAATAGTAATGAGAGACTGTATCACTATAAAAGATGTAGCCCAATTATTCGAGGTTGAATATGCTAATGCTTGTAATATCATCTGTAAGATTGACGGGAAGATAAGGCAAGATGGACTTATGTTTTTTCAGATGAGTGATGAATAAATTATTTTTTAGCTTTGTACTTCAATATATATTTTTGACAACAGATCAAATGAAGGCTTTCAAATTAACAAATAAAATTTTCATTACAAAGAGTTAAGAAAACCAGTACCAGGAGGCTCTAATTGAAACCTTTTATTTTCCTCACTAAACTTTAATCTTAGGGCTAAAGTTGAGATAAAAGCTAGAACATATAAAACAAGATTGAAGCAATTAGATTGATTGAAATTAGGGAAATTATGTTCTTTATAAAGTTGACCGGCAACGAACCCACTCAAATTACCTAACGCAATGATCATAGATAGTGCAGTTCCTGTTCGAGTCGCACCTTTGAAATTAGAATTAATCCAAGAATAAAATAAAGGAGTAATTGAAGAGCCTGCCGAGTACACTAAAATCAAACCTAAATACTTCACACCTTCTCTAAATGCAAACATCATTATTAAATAACCGACCATAGTAAACAGTATCGATATCATTATATGATAACTTCGTTCTTGCAATTTGTCCGAATGTTGTGCCCATAAATAAGTCACTATACCTGCTATTAAATAAGGAGGTGATGATAGTAGTAATATTTGTGTGTCGTCTTGAAATCCTATATTCTCAATTAGGGTTGGCATTAACAAGATTATGGAAGCTAAAGGTGTAGTAATGAAAAATAGTATTAGAGTAAATAGGTAAACCTTAATATCCCGAACTGTGTCGTGAAATTGTTTACTATTGAATTCGTGTTCTTCCACTAAGATTTGTTCATTCTGTAATTCAGAAATAATTAATTCCTTTTCATCTCCATCGAGCCAATGGGCATCATCTACTGTATCAGGTAATAAATAATAAACAAAGAAAGCTAAAATAATAGTAGGTGATCCTTCTAATATAAATAACCATTTCCAACTCCTAATACCCAAAAAACCATCCAAACCACCAATAAGGTAAGCCAGGATCCCACTCATAGAGTTAGCGAAAAACCCGGCTAAGGCGAGATAAGATATTCGTGTCGCTTGTTGTTGTTTTAAGTACCAATAGGAGAAATAGAAGATTATTCCTGGAAATAAAGGAGCTTCAAAAATACCCAACTCAAATCGTAACCAAAATAACGACCAAAACCCCCAAACACTAACCACAGAGACTGTTAACAGACCCCAAACGAATAAGGTTAAGCTAAATATGTTCTTTGCTCGAAATGCTTTGAATCCTAAATTGCAAATTAATTGGATTAATGTGTATGGTAAGAAGAATACCGATAAACACCAACCAAATTCGTTTTCATTCAATGATAAATGATGTTCAATTTGAAATTTTCGTGCATAACCTAAGTTAACTTTATCCAAAATCGAGAATAAATACATCAAACATAATAAAGGCATAATCTTCTTATCGATTTTGGTGTAAATCTTCTCTAATTTCGTAGGTTCGTTTATTGAGTCTGGCTTTTGTAGTTGTATTGTGCTATAGAGGTAATCTTGTGCCATGGTTGTTTTGTTGAGAAAAATGTTTTTTGGAGTTTAGGGAGGCGAAACAAATAAGGAGCAAAGAATAAATGCAAATAAAGCCTGTTAAATTAATGGTTCCAAACCAGCTAAACCTACTTGACTAATATTTTGCAATAATAGATTTAAATGTTTATTTTAAAACATAAAATAGTCAATTGTATAATTCGAAAAAATAATATTTTAAAAAATACTATATTAACTTATTAACGAGGTTTCCTTGTTCTGAAGTGTCAGGGATTTCATGAAATGGGAATTATGAATGCATCACAGACACGAAAAGCAACCCAAAGAATATTTTCGCCCTTAAAAAATGATTGATTTTTATTAAATAAAAGTACATAATATGAAAAACTTTGGTTTTTATTTCCCAAACTCTATTTATAAAAATTAGGACTTTAAACTTTTTTGATTGCCAGGATTCTGAATACAAAATATCGAGAAATCTTCATTATAAACCAAAAATGAAATTCAATAAATTACTTAATCCGTTGATTATTTTTAAAATCTGACTAAAAATAATCATGCCAAGATATTGTTCGAAGACATCTATGGTTATTATGAAATAGATAGAATCTTAACGAATAGGGTTCAATCAAATCCTAAAGAAATATAAATAATAAAATCAAAAAGAAAAAAATCAATGCAATTAACCACATTATTATTAACTTTAACAATCAAAAGTAAAGGCGGCAAAATCTCAACACACGACTATCCCAGCCCAAAAAGATCCTCGATACCAATCCGGTAAGTTGTGGTTACAAAGGCAAAGACATGGATGGACATCGTATTANGCCCAAAAAGATCCTCGATACCAATCCGGTAAGTTGTGGTTACAAAGGCAAAGACATGGATGGACATCGTATTACGGCCCAATCAGGATAAACAATTATCCATGTGGTACTTGTGTGAGGATCAAGGCGAAAGGAAAGAAAGTGGACGTCGTGGTTGTTGATAAAGGTGGTGTTAATTTTGATTTAAGTACTACTGCTTTTAATAAGTTGTTTGATGAAAAGACGGACATTCATGAAGCCACTTGGGAGAAAGTTGCTTCTTCAAATTGCAAAGGTGTTCTTAAGAAAGGTGGGGTTGATACTAAAGATGGTGATAACAAGTAGTGACAATGGAAAAGACGGTGAGGAGAAGAAAGATGAAGAAAATAAGAGCGAAAATAACAAGCAAGATGAAAATAAAAGTGGTAACAAAAATGGAAACGATAAGAATGGAAATAACAAAGAGAACGAAAATAAGAATGGAAACAATAACGCGAATAATAAAGAAGATCTTAAACCAAAGAAAAGCAAGAAATTCAAAATCGATGTCAAGATCAATAATGATTTTGACGGAAACCATGATTAATACAAACACATTATTATGCATCTCGGGTCCATTGTATTAACCAGTTCATAGTGCAACTTATATCCGCCCCGCCACTGCCTATATTTCTTACTTATCATAGAATTAGTTATATTCATAATGGTATTTTTCGTAAATAAATTCNCCCGCCACTGCCTATATTTCTTACTTATCATAGAATTAGTTATATTCATAATGGTATTTTTCGTAAATAAATTCTTTTTTCAAAGAAACAGCTGATTTTTCAAATGAATGCATTTTCAAGATTTTGATGCATCCATTGAATGCTAATAATATGGCACAAAATTTTTGAAGCCTCGGTTATAATTCTTTCATCATAGTGAAAATAGGTTGAAGAAGCAACTAAAATAGCAAGAATTATAGCTAAGAGATCTTTTATGGATAGTAAATACTTAAATTTATTTACTATTTTATGCATTCAAGAAACTAAAATTTTTCGACCAATTAGAATTGAATTATGTAAGAAAATTTGTGCCATATGGGACAAAATTTTTGAAGCCTCGGTTATAATTCTAATAGAATTTTAGTAAAAAAATAAAATAAAATATTGGACAAGTTGTCATAAAGATTAAAGACTACTGTATTAGGCCACCGAATAATCGGATCCGTCAACCTGAATGTATATGCAGTCGGTAGGGTGCCAATATGCTCAAACGAGACTCTTAGTAGTATAGGTTCCTACTCATTCGCTAAAAACAGATGAACTTCCTAATGACAGAAAACTCGAAGTTTTTTTATATCGAATCTATCACAGTACTTGTGATTTTACTTGGATTCGATTTCTATTTATACTTTTCGCACATAAAGAGTGGATAATTGAGTTTGAAACCAATTATTGGCGTATTGATAATTCTGAAACAACTTAATAAGGATGCAATAAAGTACGGAGCATGATGAATTAAGATGCATAAAATTGCGGATACAACTTATAAGCATGCATAAAGAAGCGATATAAATTAATAAGCATACATAGACGGACTTAGGCTAACTAATAACAATGCATGAATATGCATAAGTAATTATATTG